>VXAC01002079.1:0-11492 GCA_013399225.1 Rhipidura dahli
CCTGATGGGAATTCCCAAAGGAAGCAGCCCCGGGGCGTACATGGGGGTGGGAACTCGCAAAGGAATCAGCCCAGGGTGTACATGGGAATTCCCAAAGGAATCAGCNGATCAGCCTGGGCATCCATCTCAATGGCAATTCCCAAAGGAATCGGCCCAGGGGATCCATCCCGATGGGAATTTGCAAAGGGATCGGCCCCAGGCGTACGTTGGCGTGGGAATTTGCGAAGGAAGCAGCCCGGGATAGCTGTCCCAGTGGGAATTCCCAAAGGAATTGTCCTGGGCATACATCAGGGTGGGAATTCCCAAAGGAATCGGCCTGGGGGATCCATCCCAATGGGAATTCCCAAAGGAATTGGCCCAGGGGATCCATCCCGATGGGAATTTGCAAAGGGATCGGCCCCAGGCGTACGTTGGCGTGGGAATTTGCGAAGGAAGCAGCCCGGGATAGCTGTCCCAGTGGGAATTCCCAAAGGAATCCGCCCGGGGGATCCATCCTGATGGGAATTCCCAAAGGAATCAGCCCAGGACATCCATCCCGATGGGAATTCCCAAAGGAAGCGGCCCAAGGTGTACATGGGGGTGGGAATTCGCAAAGGAATCAGCCCGGGGCATACATTCCGATGGGAATTCCCAAAGGAATCAGCCCAAGGGATCCATCCCAATGGGAATTCCCCCCCTGCGTGTCCCAGGGCAGGATGAGTTTCCTCACCCTGCAGCCACTAAAACTGGGGCTTTTCCAGTGGGAAAAAATGGATTTCTTTGGGGGGAAAACCAGAATTTCTGGGGCAAGGTGACCCCTGAGAGAGGAGAGGTGACAGCAGGGGAGGTGGCAGCAGGGGAGGTGACAGCTCTGCACGTGTCCCCTGCGTGTCCCAGGGCAGGACGAGGTTCCTCACCCCGCGGCCGCTAAAAACAGGGCTTTTCCAGTGGGAAAATGGATTTTTTTGGGGGAAAATGGATTTCTCTCGGGCAAGGTGACCCCTGAGAGGGGACAGGTGACAGCAGGGGAGGTGACAGCTCTGAAAATGTTCCCCGCATATCCCAGGACAGGACGAGGTTCTTCATCCCATGGCCGCTAAACCCGGGGCTTTTCCATTGGGAAAAAAATGGATTTCTTTGGGGAAAAACCGGAATTTTTGGGGCAAGGTGACCCCTTAGAGGGGACAGGTGACAGCAGGGGAGGTGACAGCTCTGAAAGTGTCCCCTGCGTGTCCCAGGGCAGGATGAGTTTCCTCACCCCGCGGCCGCTAAACCCGGGGCTTTTCCAGTGGGAAAACAGAATTTTTTGGGGGGAAAAACTGGAATTTTTGGGGCAAGGTGACTCCTGAGAGGGGACAGGTGACAGCAGGGGAGGTGACAGCCGGGGAGGTGGCAGCAGGGGAGGTGGCAGCTCTGCCCGTGTCCCCCGCAGGCCGCCTGACGTGGCTGGTTTACATCATCGGCGCCGTCATCGGCGGCCGCGTCTCCTTCGCCAGCACGGACGAGCAGGACGCCATGGACGGGGAGCTGGTGTGCCGGTAGGAATGGCCGCTCCCATCCCGGATATCCCATCCAAACCGGATCCCGGGAAGCTGGGAAAGGAGCTCATCTGTCTCCTTCCCCTTGGTCCAGCTCCGGTGTTCCCGGGGAAAATGGGTCCGGCTGGAAGGGGGTGGATGGAGCCGGGTGGGACCAATTCCCAAAGGGAGTTTGGGGTGTGGGAGAAGGGATTATCCATTAATTATTCCCTAATTATCCATTATTTATTCCCTAATTATCCATTAAATATTCCCTAATTATCCATTATTTATTCCCTAATTATCCATTAATTATTCCATAATTAGCCATTAAATATTCCCTAATTATCCATTGATTATTCCCTAATTATTCCCTAATTATCCATTAAATATTCCCTAATTGTCCATTAATTATTCCCTAATTATCCATTAATTATTCCCTAATTAGTACCTAATTATCCATTAAATATTCCCTAATTATCCATTAAATATTCCCTAATTATCCATTAAATATTCCCTAATTAGTCGTTAAATCCGTGATTGGTTTTTTTCCTGGATATGGGAAAAGCCTTTTTCCCGTTTAATAACCCAAACTGGGTTTTTTCCATAGTTGGAAAATTCAGATTTTATGATGCCATTCATTGGATTTTTTGGGATGAAAATCCAGTGGGAATTTGGGTAATAGCCAAGAATGAGGGGGAAAGAGCGTGGAAAAGGGAATCATTGATTAATTATTGATTAGGGAACATTGGACTTGGAAATACTGGGAATATTTTCCCCCACTTTTCCCTCTTTTCCCACCTTCCCAGGGTGCTGCAGCTGATGAACCTGACGGATTCCCGGCTGGCCCAGGCTGGGAATGAGAAGCTGGAATTGGCCATGCTGAGCTTCTTCGAGCAATTCCGCAAGATTTACATCGGGGATCAGGTGCAGAAGTCTTCCAAGGTAACGGGAATTCCACGGATCCCGCTCTTTCCGAAGGAAAACCAACGGAATTCACCAGTTTCTCCTTGTTTGATCCCCAAATAATTCCCATTTTCTGCCCTTTCTGTGTTTATTCCCAAATTTTGGCTTTGCAAACGCCGAGCTGGGTTGGGAATATCGGGAAGAGCCAAGGGTTGGAGACTTGGATTCAGTTTTTCCTGGATTTTTTAATTCCTGTGATCACCTCGAACATCCAGGAGCCTCCTGAGCTTCCTCCCAGACTTTAAAATGGGAATAAATCCCAATTCCCTTCATCCCAAGGCTGTGCTGGTGCCTCTTTTGGGTTGGAAAATCCCTTTTTCCAGTGGGAATGTTGCTCCAGGATTGGGTTCTCTCCATTTCTGGATGAGAAATGGAAGTGGGGTCAAATCCCGTCAGGGGGATTTTGGAATTGCTGAGAATTCCAGAGAAATCCACTCAAATCCTGGCTGTGTTTAGAGGTGGAGGAGCACAGGTTTGTCCCCTTTCCCTGGGAATTTTCCTGGGAATTTTCCCGGGAATTTTCCTGGGAAAACCCAGAGAGCGTTGCCGCTACGACCAAAAAAAAAAAAGAGGGAAAATCAGGATTAGGATCCATCGGATCACCCCAAACAACACAGTGGGAAAACCCCAAAGGATCCCTTCCTCCCACACGGGAAAAGCAGATTTTTTTGGGGATCATTCCTGGTTTTCCTGGCGGTTTTCAAGCCTTTTTTCCATGTTTTTTTTGGGCAGCTGTACCGGAGGCTCTCCGAGGTGCTGGGGCTCAACGACGAGACCATGGTGCTGAGCGTGTTCATCGGGAAGATGTGAGTGTTCCTGCCGGCTGGAATTGCGATTCCCGGCATTTCCTGGGATTTCCTGGAGCCAGCGCTGGCAAAGCTGCGCTCTGAGGGGTCGTTCCCAGCCTAAAAACCTGGAAGTTCAGCCTCAAACCTGGATTTTTTTTTATCCACTTGATCCAGTTTTTTAGCCGTTTTACCACACAATTCCAGGGGCAATCCCAGAGAATTCCAGAGCCCATCCAAGAGAATTCCAGAGCCAGTCCAAGTGAATTCCAGAGGCAATCCCAGAGAATTCCAGAGCCAGTCCAAGAGAATTCCAAGGGCAGTCCCACACAATTCCAGAGGCAATCCCAGAGAATTCCAGGGGCAATCCCACACAATTCCAGAGGCAATCCCAGAGAATTCCAGAGCCAGTCCAAGAGCCAATTCCAGGAGCAATCCTGCACAATTCCAAGGGCAATCCAAGAGAATTCCAGGGGCGATCCAAGAGAATTCCAAGGGCATTCCTGCACAATTCCAAGGGCAATCCCACACAATTCCAAAGGCAATCCAAGAGAATTCCAAGGGCAATCCAAGAGAATTCCAAGGGCAATCCCACACAATTCCAAGAGCAATCCTGCACAATTCCAGAGGCAATCCCAGAGAATTCCAGAGCCAGTCCAAGAGAATTCCAAGGGCATTCCTGCACAATTCCAAGGGCAATCCCACACAATTCCAGGGGCAATTCCAAGCGCAGCTCAGGATCCTGGATTCTCCAAAGGATTCTCCAGCCCCCCCCAAACCTGAGCACAGCAAATTTTCCCCCCCGATTTTTTTCCCCGATTCTCTTCCCGTGCTCTCCGCGCCTCGGCAGGGATGGAAAAACCGGGGAAAATCCTCCCCAAATCCCAGGAAAATCCCGGGAAAATCCCGGGAAAATCCCTCTGATCCATGCCCTGTTTGCTCTCCCACAGCATCACCAACCTCAAGTACTGGGGCCGCTGCGAGCCCATCACCTCCAAGACTCTGCAGCTGCTCAACGACCTCTCCATTGGATATCCTTTTGGGAAGAGCTCCTGGAATCCCTTGGGAGAAGGGAAGAGCCACCCAGAAGTGCTGCTGGAACAGGAGCCGGCCCAGATTCCTGATTTTCCCCGGGGGTTTTTTTGGGAATGAGGAGAGCGGAGGACGAGATGAGGCTCCGGGGGGGTGGCTGGAATGGGGATTTTTAAAAAAATTGTGGATCAGAATTCCTTTGGAGTTGAGCATCCATGGGCAGATTCCAGCCTGTTTCCTGGTTTTCCACAAATTCCCAAAGTTCCAGAATAATCCAGGAGTTCCAAAAATTCCAGACCCCTGGGGTTTTTTCACGGAGGGGTCTCCCCAAGCTGAGATTTGCAGTTTGGCTGATCCTTGGAAAAACCAGGAGAGAATTCCCAGTTTATTGAGCAATCCAGGCACAATCCTCATCTTCCAGCCTGGCCCTGGAAGTGGTTTTTTCCCAGGAATTCCAGGATTTGAGGCTTCACGCCTCATCCAGTGGGTGGAGTTTGGATTCTTTAAAACTGTGGATCAGAATTCCTTTGGAGTTGAGCATCCACAGGCAGATTCCAGCCTGTCTCCTGGTTTTCCAGAAATTCCAGAAGTTCCAAAAACCCCAGATGGGTTTTTCCAGAAATCCCAGAAGTTCCACACCCAGGTTTTTCCCCACTGGGTGTCTCCCCAATCCCACCTTGGAACAAACCAAAGAAAATCCCAAATTTCTTGGACAAATCCAGGCCTGATCCCTTTTTTTTTTTTCCCCAATCTGGCTCTGGAAGTGTTTTTTTCCCAGGAATTCCGGGCTTTTTTCCTTAACCTCCCTGCACGTACAGCAGTGTAAGGAAGCTGGTGAAGCTCAGCGCTGTGCAGTTCATGCTGAACAATCACACGGTGAGCGCTTCCCATTCCCTCATTCCCAGCCCTTCCAGCCAGGAGAATCCCACTCCTGGATACCCTTTGGAAGCTGAGCTGCCTCCCTGTGTTTCCGTGGTGCTGGAGGAGCCTCTGGAAAACGGGAATTTTGTTCAAGTTTGGGGCTTTTTGGTTAAAACTCCGGAGCGTCGGGAGGCCTTTCCCTCCTTAACCCATCCCGGTTTTCCCTTTCCCAGAGTGAGCACTTTTCCTTCCTGGGAATCAACAATCAATCCAACCTGACGGACATGAGGTGTCGGACCACGTTCTACACGGCCCTGGGCCGGCTGCTGATGGTGGATTTAGGTATTTTCCTGGGAATTCCAGCACAATTCCCGGGCTCCGGAGCTGGAGCCTCGTGTCCAGGGAGCCGTCGCTTCACCGGGAAGGGGATTCAGGGTGGGAAAACCCAGATGGGAGAAGGAAAAGGAACTGGGGATTGGGGTTGATGCTGGGAGCATCCCCAGCAAAATTTGGGATCAGTTTTTCCATCCCAAAACTTGGGATACATTTTTCCCATCTCAAAACTGAATCAGTTTTCCCATCCCAAAATTTGGGATCAATTTTCCCATCCCAAAATTTGGGATCAATTTTCCCATCCCACCAAGTTTAGGATCAATTTTCCCATCCCAAAATTTGGGATCAATTTTCCCATCCGAAAACTTGGGATCAATTTTCCAATCCCAGAATTTGGGATACATTTTCCCATCCCAAAACTGTGAATCAGTTTTCCCATCCCTCCAAGTTTGGGATACATTTTTGCATCCCAAAACTCAGAATCAATTTTCCCATCCCAGAATTTGGGATCAGTTTTCCCATCCCACCAAGTTTAGGATCAATTTTGCAATCCCAAAACTTGGGATGCATTTTCCCATCCCAAACAGGGAATCAATTTTGCAATCCCAAAACTTGGGATGCATTTTCCCATCCCAAACAGGGAATCAATTTTGCAATCCCAAAACTTGGGATGCATTTTCCCATCCCAAAACAGGGAATCAATTTTCCCATCCCAAACAGGGACTCAATTTTCCCATCCCCAAATTTGGGATCCCTCCGTTCCCATCCCTCCGCGGCCGCACCCGCTCCCCCCCGGCTGCGCGTGGCTGGGGAAGGGGGGGATTTGCGGCGCATCCCGCGGCCATTCCCGGCGCTTTTCCCGCCGCAGGCGAGGATGAGGATCAGTACGAGCAGTTCATGCTGCCCCTCACGGCCGCCTTCGAGACGGTGGCGCAGATGTTCAGCAGCAGCTCCTTCAACGAGCAGGAGGCCAAGGTGAGCTGGGATGGGATTCCCGGTTATCCCGGTGATCCCGGAGCGCTTCCTTTGGGTTTGGGGGTTTGGGTTATCCCAGTGATCCACGAGCTTTTCCCTTGGGTTTGGGGGTTTGGGTTATCCCGGTGATCTCAAAGCGTTTCCTTTGGATTTGGGGGTTTGGGTTATCTGGGAATGTTTCCTTTGGATTTGGGGCTTTGGGTTATCCCGGTGATCCCGGAGCGCTTCCTTTGGATTTGGGGGTTTGGGTTATCCTGGTGATCCCAGAGCGCTTCCTTTGGATTTGGGGCTTTGGGTTATCCCGGTGATCCCGGAACGCTTCCTTGGGTTTGGGGGTTTGGGTTATCCCAGTGATCCCGGAGCGCTTCCTTTGGATTTGGGGCTTTGGGTTATCCCGGTGATCCCGGAACGCTTCCTTGGGTTTGGGGGTTTGGGTTATCCCAGTGATCCCGGAGCGCTTCCTTTGGATTTGGGGCTTTGGGTTATCCCGGTGATCCCGGAACGCTTCCTTGGGTTTGGGGGTTTGGGTTATCCCAGTGATCCCGGAGCGCTTCCTTTGGATTTGGGGCTTTGGGTTATCCCGGTGATCCCGGAACGCTTCCTTGGGTTTGGGGGTTTGGGTTATCCCAGTGATCCCGGAGCGCTTCCTTTGGATTTGGGGCTTTGGGTTATCCCGGTGATCCCGGAACGCTTCCTTGGGTTTGGGGGTTTGGGTTATCCCAGTGATCCCGGAGCGCTTCCTTTGGATTTGGGGCTTTGGGTTATCCCGGTGATCCCGGAACGCTTCCTTGGNTTTTTTAAATTCCATTTTCTTCTATTTGGCTTTTTTAATTTAATGTTATTTTATTTTCTCTTTGTGTTCATTAAATCCCATTGCATTTCTCTGCTTGGATCCCCCCTCCCCCGGGCGCTGCTGTTCCCCCGGGCGCCTGCAGAGGACGCTGGTGGGTTTGGTGCGAGACCTGCGCGGCATCGCCTTCGCCTTCAACGCCAAGACCAGCTTCATGATGCTCTTCGAGTGGATGTATCCTTGGATTCCGCAGCATTCCCGGGAATCCCGGCCGCCCATCCCTCGGGAGACGCCTCCAAAATCCCCTTTGCCCGGAGAATTCCCTGCCTGGGGATTCCCCTTTGTGTCCTTTTTCCGAGCCCTAAAGCTGCTCCCAAACCATCCCAAAAAGCTGCTCCCAGAGGAATCCTTGGGGTTTTTCCAGGCCTGACCTATAAGCCACAAAGGTTTTCATGGATACATCCCAGCAGCTCCAAAAGCATTTCCTGTTTCTCCCTGGAGTGCTGGGATCCGTGTCCTTTTCCCGAGGAATCCGTGTCCTTTCGCTGAGAGCACAGAGAGATTCTGGCTTTTCCACTCCTGCTGAAGGTCAGGCCCTGGCGCATCTTTGGGGCTTCCCTCTCCTTCCCAAAAAATTCCTTTTGGACTTCCGGTTTGCCTTAAAAAAAATTGGGATTTTTGCCTTCGATCCTTCAAGGATTTACTCCTGATTTTTATAGGGATTCCCTTTTTTTCTGGGATAAAACAAGAACGATCCGAGGGAAGCAGCACCGTTATCCCTGTTCATGAACCCGCCTTTGCGGCACTCACGGAAAATCCCTTTTCCCGAGGAATTTTTTGGCCTGGAAAAGCTGGGAATTCCTTAGCTTTCCCTGGCAGTTATCCCTCCTACATGCCCATCCTGCAGCGAGCCATCGAGCTCTGGTACCACGACCCGGCCTGCACCACCCCCGTCCTCAAACTCATGGCTGAGCTGGTCCATAACAGGTGGGAGCATCCCGGAAAATCCCGGGATTTCCTGGAATTGGTCGCCTCGGGAGGGGTTGGAAGCTCTTTTCAGCCCTCTCTGTGTGCTTGGTTTGGGGTTTTCCCTCTTCCCATCTTTGTGATGTTCTCAGAAGGGGTGGGGGGGAACAAGGAGGGGGGGAAAAGTGGGAATGTTTTACAGGGAAGCGAATCCCACGTTTGGGATTCAGAGCCACAATCCAGCAGCTGGGAATTCCTTCCCGAATCTCCCCTTTCCCAGTGGGAAGCCATTCCCTGTGTCCTGTCCCTCCATGCCTCATCCCAGTCCCTCTCCAGCGCTCCTGGAGCCCCTTTAGGGTCCTGGAAGAGGCTCTGAGCTCTCCCAGGAATTCCCCTGAACATTCCCAGCTCTCCCAGCCCCTGGAGCTCTGAGCATTCCCTGTTTTCCCGCAGATCCCAACGGCTGCAGTTCGATGTGTCCTCTCCCAACGGGATCCTGCTTTTCCGGGAGACCAGCAAGATGATCACGACGTACGGTGAGGGATCCCGGAGCCTGGAACTGCCCTGGAGGCATCCATGGAGTCATCCTGGGGTCATCCATGGAGTCATCCTGGGGTCATCCATAGAGTCATCCTGGGGTCATCCATGGAGTCATCCTGGGGTCATCCATAGAGTCATCCTGGGGTCATCCATGGATTCATCCTGGATTCATCCTGGATTCATCCTGGAGGCATCCATGGCTTCATCCTGGGGTCATCCATGGAGTCATCCTGGGGTCATCCATGGAGTCATCCTGGAGGCATCCACGGAGTCATCCCGGGGTCATCCATGGGTTCATCCTGGATTCATCCTGGATTCATCCATGGATTCATCCTGGAGTCGTCCATGGATTCATCCTGGATTCATCCATGGAGTCATCCTGGGGTCGTCCATGGATTCATCCTGGAGGCATCCATGGATCCATCCTGGATTCATCCTGGGGTCATCCCTGGATACCCTGGGATGTGGTGTGGAAAAACCAGGGAAACAGGGAAGGAGTTGGCAGCCACAGGGGACAGGGAGAACATTCCCGTCCTCGGGGTTGCCCGTTCCCACCTGGAATTCTGTGGTTCTTTGGAAAATCATGGAAAGTTTGGGTTGGAAGAGACCTTAAATATCCCTGGGCACGGTTCCACTGTACCAGGCTGTTCCTTGGGCACTTCCAGGGATGTGGCAGCCACGGCTTCTCTGGGATTTCCATCCCAGCCCCTCCCCACCATCACAGGGAGGAGTTTTTCCCCAAAATCCATCTGAATTTCCCATTTCTCAGCTTAAATCCAGTCCCCCTCATCCTGCAGAGCCTGACTTTTCCCTGGAATCATAAATCCTTGGAAGCTTCACCCACTCCTCACTCCCCTTTCACTTCCCTGCTCCTTGAAGGGAAGGGAAGACGAGTTGGGATGCAACCACTGGAATCCTGACTCCGCCACCGTCACGGGGAGGAACTTTTCCTCCAAATCCATCCAAATTTCCCATTTTCCAGCTTAAATCCATTCCCCCTTTTCCCTGGAATCAGACCCTGAACCCTCCCAGCAGGATAAACCCTGAAACCTTCCCCGGACAGGGAAGCGATTCCCGGGCGCGCCGCTCGGGATGCGACCCCCGGCAATGCTGACCCCTCGCTATTCCCTTATCCCCTCATCCAGGGAATCGCATCCTGACTCTGGGAGAGGTCCCGAAGGATCAGGTCTACGCCCTGAAGCTGAAGGGAATCTCCATCTGCTTCTCCATGCTGAAGGCGGCGCTCAGCGGCAGCTACGTCAACTTCGGAGTCTTCCGGCTCTACGGAGACGACGCCCTGGACAACGCCCTGCAGACCTTCATCAAACTGCTGCTCTCCATCCCCCACAGCGACCTCCTGGTGAGCTTCCCGAGGGATTGGGAACGTCCCTGGGAATGCCGGAGCGAGGAGAGGGATCGATGAGTTGGAGGGGTTTGCGACGCTCCGGGAATGGCGGCGGCGGCGGCGGGGGCGGGGTGGTGGTTGGGGAGGCAGCACCGGGGGAGTGATTCCTGAAGGTTTCTGTTGGGATGGGTTTGGAATTCCTCATGAAATTCCCCATGAAATTTCCCATGAAATTCCTCATGAAATTCCCCATTAAATTCCCCATTAAATTTCCCATGAAATTCCCCATGAAATTCCTCATTAAATTCCTCATGAAATTCCTCATGAAATTTCCCATTCCCACCCACCATGGAAAGGTGGCGTGCAAATAATTCCCAGGATTTCGGTCGGGATGGATTTTAACGCCTCCCACCATCCCAGGTTATCCCTTGGACGCTTCCCCGGGGAAATCCATTCCAGCCTCTGCCCACCCTCCCAGCCGGGAATTCCTTCCCTGTATCCCATCTAAATCTCTGGAATGGTTTGTTGGGAGAGAAGGAAAGGTGGGAAATCTGTTGGGATAGAAACACTTTGGGGGAGAGGTTGATTTGCTCTTCCCAGGAGATCCTGGAAGATTCACCAGGGGCTGGATTTAGGGATCCGAGGCGCTCCCACAAAGCCTTAAAACGGGATTTTTTCCCTCCTTTTCCCTGCAGGATTATCCCAAGCTCAGCCAATCCTACTATTCCCTGCTGGAAGTTCTCACCCAGGACCACATGAACTTCATTGCCAGCCTGGAGCCCCACGTGATCATGTACATCCTGTCCTCCATCTCCGAGGGGCTCACCGCACTCGGTAATTCCCGCGGGATTCCCGGGATCCGGGTGGGAAGCGGGAGGGGATTTCCGTGCGGAGAGTTCTGAGGTTAAACCGGGAGAGCAGCTCAGGGAGTTCCTGCTCTGGTGAAGCTGGAATTGTGGGGAGGGAGAGGTTGGAGCAGCGATCCCGGAGCCCTTCCAAGCTTTTATGGGATCGTGGAATCCTGGGATGGTTTGGGGCCTTAAAGCTCATCCAATTCCAATCCCAGGGATTCCTCCCGCAATCCCAGGCTGCTCCAAGATGGCCTTGGACGCTTCCAGGGATGGAGCAGCCACAGATTTTCCTCTGGGAATTCCATCCCAGCCCCTCCCCACCCTCCCAGGGAGGAATTGATTCCCAAAATCCCATCCTTCCATGCCCTCCAGCATTCCCTGCATCCCATCCCTCCATCCCTAGAAACAACCCCTCTCCCTTTTCATTCCAAGCCACAATCAAATCCCTGCAGCCTGAACATTCCCAGTTCTCCCAGAATCTTTTCCCTCCTCATCTCAGGGAGGAAACTCGGGGTGATCCCTGAAAAACAAACCCCAAACCCCAACAACCCC
>VXAC01002087.1:320-217806 GCA_013399225.1 Rhipidura dahli
AGGCGGGTCCGCCCCGCGCTGCCGCCGCTCCGGGCTCGGAGAGGCGCTGCCGCCGCCGCCGCCGCAGCCAATCGCCGCCAGCCCCCTCCCCTTCCGCAGCTCGCCCCGGTCCCCCTGCCGGCTTCAAAATGGCGCCAACTCGTCTCCGGCTGCTCCAATGGAACCGCCGAGGGGAGCGAGCGCAGCCAGCGCGGGGCAGCAGCGCCCCCTGCCGGCCCGCGCGCGCAGCACCCACAGCCCGCGGCCCGGCCCGAGAGGGGATGAGGGCGGTGGGCCCCGGCCGGGCCTGGCTGGTGTGCGCTGTGGGCGACGGAGGCAAGCACTGTCCCAAAACAACGAATTATCAAAGAGTTGTGGTAAAAAATAATGGGTAAAGTCGGAGAAAGAGCAGAAAAGGTAGCATAAGTCACTAATTGAGCCCTTTGCTCTTGCTTCAGCGAGTGCTGGAGTTTGAGGGGTGCCCTTACAGGAAAAGGCAAACAGAAAAACGATGTGGTTCCTTATCACCGCTGCAGATAAAATGCTGCATTTATTACAGAATCGTTGAATAAGCTCAGTCGGAAGGGACCCATCAGGGTCATCGAGTCCAACTCCTGGTCCTGCACAGGACACCCCCAGAGTCACACCAATGCCTGAGAGCAGTGCCCAAACTCTTCTTGTGCTCTGTCAGGCTGGTGCTGTGACTACTACCCTGGGGTGCCTGTTCCAGTGCCCAACCATCCTCTGGGTGAAAACACTTTCTGCTAACACATCAGGGCAGCATGTAGGTGTTTAGAGGATTACGGTTTAAAAAACACAAATCACATTCAACAACTTTGTCTAGTGTGAGAAACACTTCAGCGGACTGTTAGCCAAGACATTGTAACTAGTGGTTTAAATCTTTCAGAAAATCTCCTCAAGCTTTCTGAACTTGCTGATACATTGTAACCAGCATGCCTTATCTTCATTCAGTGTTAAACTACCTCATTTTCTTATACAGACTGCATCAGTGCTACTAGAACATAACATAAAAATCACTTTTCAGGCCCCAAAAGTCCCTTTGTTTGCATTTTTTTTCAGTGACTTAAATTTGTTTCACTCCTTCTGAAAAAAAAAAAAAAAAAAAGGAGAGACATAAAAGGGAGGAAGATTTGTCTGACAATTATATATTGGGAAGGATACTGGACTAGGAGTCAAGATAAAATTTTTTGATGCAGATTGAACAATTTCCCCTCAATTCCCCCACTGCTGTCTGGGCTCACCGAGTATAAAGCCTTAAGTTGGGGAACACGTCCTTTTCTAGTGGAGCACTTGCACATATGTGCAGGCATACTTACAAACCGGCAGAAAACTGAAACACTACTTGAACTCTCTTAACGCAGCTATTGAAATGACTGTGAAAGCAACCAGTGCACTGATACATTCCGTATGCAAACATTTTGCTCCGTTTTTCTGATGGAGCAGGTCACAGCAGCACCACTTCCAGCGCCTGATCAGGACGCCAGGAGCGGCGGACGCCCCTCGGAGCAGGACAGGGCGCTGAATAACGGGATCGCCATGCACGCTCCGCCCTCGCTTCCCGCCTGCACCGAGACCCTCCACGATTTGGGGAATCAGCATTTTAGAGGTGACTCTTCCCTCGTCCTTCTCCCGGCCCGTCTCGGTTTCGCAGTAGCGGGCGCTGCCCTCCGGAGGGAGCCCGTCCGCTACCGCTGCTCGCTCACCTCCTCGGAAAGTGCCAGGAACTAACGCTCTGCCTGCAGGAGAAGGTAACACGCACCCACTCCCTTTTCCATGCGGTCCCGCCAGGAAGGAGATGCACAGTGCAAGCTGTGCCAGCCCTGGCTGTGTCCCGAGGGCAGGCTCAGCCTTCCCCACGAGAAATGTATCTCACGTGGAACTGGTGACTGAAAGCAGCCTTGCTAAATTTTTGCTAAATTAATTGCCACCTCCTGGAAGTGCAGGCAAGTTGTGTTACTTACGGAAACTGTATACTTGAGAAAGATTAAAAATATTTGTGCAAAATAAATATTTTGCTTGCAGTAGGACGTACAGGGAATGTCAATGTCAGTGAACTTCTAATACCAGAACTTTTACATAGAATCATAAAATCATTTAAGGTTGAAGAAGACATTTAAGATCCCTGAGTCCAAACATTAATTAACCCAGCACTGCCAAGTCCACCATTAAACCATGCCCCCAAGTGCCACAATACATGTCTTCTAACTACCTCCAGGGATGGTGACACCACCACTTACCTGGACAGCCTGTTCCAGTGCTTGACCACCCTTTCAAGGAAGAAGCTTTTCCTAATATCCTAAACCTCCACAGGCACAACTTAAGGCCATTTCTTCTTGTCCTGCCACTTGTTACTTGGAAGAGAGTGATCCCCTCCTTACTACAGCGTCCTTTCAGGTAGTTCGGGAGAGCAATAAGACACTTCCAGCCTCCTTTTCCCCAGACTAAACAACCCCAGCTCCCTCAGTCACTCCTCATAAGACTTGTGCTCCAGACTGTGTGTGCTGAAGACACTTTTCACTTCTCAGTGTTTGAGTGACAATGATGAACACAGTCAAAGAACGCTCTACACAGAAGTATCCTTCTCAGAGCTTTCTGTCTGTAAAACATTGTGTGAAAACAGAAGACTGCAGTGACAAGGGCTTTTTAGTCCCTACTTTATCAGATTGACAGTCTCTCCCCTGGGATCATTTTAGTTATCTTTCTCAATTTGTTCTTCAAATTTTTTGTGTCCTTGCAGACCAGAACTGTGCATTTTACTCAAGATAGGAGTACACTGAGATTCCCCTCAGAGCAGTGAACTGCCTTCTGTTTTGTTCTCAGTACTATTCCTGATGACGCCTTACATCTCTGCTGTTTAGAGGGTGTTTTTTGGTGGCTCTTGCAGTTTCAGTCAAAGATTTCAGAGAGCTGACAACAGTAACTTCAAGATTTCATGAATTTAGACTTCCAGGTTTGACAGGCAATTCTATCCTTTACCTTAACACTGATCTACTTCTCAAAGCCTATCTTTTTACCCATCCATTTTTGCAAGGCCTTCTGGAGTTCTTTACACCAACACAGCATTTGATTACCTGAAAGAGGTTAACATCCTGCAAGTATCATTCCATGTGCACTCCTTTTTCTGGGTCATTGCTGAAAATCAAAGACTGTTGCATAAAACAACGTAAGTAAGATCAAAGAGGTCTGGGAGAGAGATGTGACGACCTTTCTCTACCATAGAAAGTAACCAAAAGTACTCTGCTTCCATTCTTCATTCACATTTCCAGCTCAGCATAGGACACTTCCTTCAATTCCATGGCAATTTTGTTTGACAGCTTTTAGTAAGAAAGCTGCACAAATCCTCTTTGAAAATACAACTATGTCCCTGGTTTGTCCTTGTCCATGCACTTCCTGACTCACAAACCTGCTGCAAGATTGTGTCACAATCTCCCTTCACAGAAACTATGCTGGCCCTTTCCCAACACATTGTGTTTATCCAGTAGCCCTGTGATCGTACTCTTTTATGGTCTTGGCCTTTTAGTGTAAGTAGGAACAACTGTCAAGGTAATATTATCACCAGAAGATTCACCAAACTTTTTTACTGTGTCTCTTTCCTCCTTACAGCAGCCCTGAGGCATTTGCATGTATGACTCTGTGTGTTTTGCCTTCAAAGTCCCTCCTTTTTATTCGCTCATGGATTTGAACCAAGGAAGAACGTGAAGACATACCAACTTTTAGGATACTGCAAAACTGAGTAGACAAACATCCTAAATTTAGCAGTGATACCTTTACCTAAATAAGAGCTCTAAGATATACCCTACAGGACTGAGCAGACAGGGAATGCAGGAAGAAAGCTGACAGGTGAGAAGGGATATAGAGACTTTCAAACTACCCCAGCATCCCACTGTGGGATGAAAAAAGCTTGGAAGAAAGCTGGGTCCTAGAATGACTTACTGCAGTACCCCTCAGCAATCCCTATTTATTCACTACAGTGAAATATTAAAATTGCCCAATAAAATCTTATCATTCCAGGCAGAACAAGGGAAATAATAGAATGGAGGGAGCAAAATCTTTTTTATTTCAGTTTGTTTGGAGTTCTTTCCCCCAAGGAGAAGAAAATATTTTGGCTTAGCCATATTATAAAACTCTGTCCTGGATAGCAAGCTCAATCAGGCTCATAGGAGGGTGAACTAACACAAGGAAGAAGGGAGGGACTACACAGCAGAGACCAGGAACACCTGTTTTGATAGCAGTAAGCTGAGAAATTTTTATCAGCTTCTCTACCTACATACATTATGTGGCTTAAGAGTACATTTCTGAGTAAATCCCCCATGCAGTCATCAACGAGTCGGATGAAGGGACAACACAAGCAACAAAGAGTTTAACAAAGAAGCCAGTTGATGGGAGTTTATATGAATGAGAACTACAAGTTAGATTTCTAAGATTACATGAGTTACCTAAAATCACTTAAATTAATTCTAGAGTAGCTTTTGTTTCCTTCTATAAATGGCTTGGACAAAATCAAGACAGAAGAGTGAAAACTGAAAAAGTTTAAGAACTAGAGGGTGCATTTTCACCCCTTTTTCATGACACTTACCTAAATTACCTTTCTTAATACTGCATGTTTGTGAAAATGATTCTTTTTTCCAGCATAGATAAAAAGACTTTTCACTTCTGTTTGGTTCTCTTTTAATTGTTACACTAAAGCAACTGCATCAAAAGTATTTTACTAGCAAAACAAATCAGATTAAATATATGTTGTTTATATACTGAGCCCTTCACACTGGAGGGGGCTTTTGCCATGTAGGAGGAAGACTTTCTACTTGCAGATGTAGTGATTTGTCTCAGAGAAAGAAGAATTAGTTCATTTATTGGTGTTCCTCTTTAAATAGCTGATACTATTACGAACACGAGTTAACTTTGCAACTAATTTTAGTATCTCATATGTCTCTTAAGAAATTTGCAAGGAAGCCACATGGAAACAGTGACTTTAGATGACTGGAATTTTTAGACTCTTACTGTCTGTATGTGTTCTGTTTCCAACACTGTCTCCTTGCAAACAAAAATCAAACAGCTGAATAAGACAGTGATGCTCAGACTCTACTAGCTTTAGCATACATGCAATATAAATTCGAAGTTTAAAAGTACCACTTTGATCTTAGAGCTAACAAGTCTGATTCTACCAGAAATTTGTGCCTGTCTTGTGGCTGCTTTCTAATAAGAAGACAAGAGTCATTAAAAACAAGCAAACCAAACCAAACAAAAAACAACAAGAAGAAAACTAGAGAGGATATGAGGATACGATGTTATTCGTCAGGGCAAGGACTGCAGAAAGCCTTTCTTTCACTCCACCTACTCATCTGCTTTCTCCATTAAATAGTTAATTGCTACAGTGGGACACCATTAAGATTAAATGACCTACTAAAGCAAGTCAGTCTATTAAAACAAGAAGCATTATCCCCTAACAAAACGTCGTCATGAGTCAGCTGTAGATGTATCCTTATCTCTGACTTCTTCCTAAACAGGTCATTGCCTTTTTGGAGACATGCATGAGAAGAGAAAAAGAAAATGCTTCATGTCACAGTAGCCACAGAAAAAAAAGCATCGATTAGATTTTTAATGTCCTAAAACATAATCTGTCTCTTCACTGCAGTCAGGAAGTGATGGTCCATATTTTGCTACCAACCAGTGGATCCTTTATGCCTTAATCAAACCACCTTGCCATCTGATAGGAAAAGGTTAGAGAGCAATAATACACAAACCTTTACAGCTTCTAATACAAGTTTGTTGTTTCAGATTTTTTGTTGGTTTTATGTAGTTTTTCCATTCTAGTATGACTTAACAGCTGTTTTTCTGCTGAATGTCATGGAATCCTCTTGCTGACCATATTTGCACAATGTATTCCTACAACTTAGCAGTAATATAACCTGTGGCAGCCAGCATCTAAAAAATCACAGTAGTAAGGGGAAAAAATTTATTCTTCCCTGGTGCCTTGCAGACAGGTATGACAGTAGTGAATACAGCAATGAATTAGTATTTTGGGAGTCTGTACCAGCAGTCTTTCTTTCCCTGGTGATTAGCTCAGTTTGTCAGTGAATTAAATTAGTTTCTCCTCTGAGTTACCTATAATTGATTTAAGTGCTCTCCATCCTTAATTGAGAGGTAGGATAGGAGGTGGGAGAGGGCAGTACATAACTTGAATACTCTTAAACAATGCCATTAGTATCACAAGATGGGAAAAAATTAAGAACGTTCTACTGCAAGTTGTATTTGTAAAGTGAGCATCTCACTTGTTCAGCTTCAAGAAATTAAAAGTAATTTCAGGTAAAAGCTGAGTGGCTAAAATGAACAAGAATTTGACAAAACATAGGGGATGTCAATTTGCCATAATTAAGCATGTTGCACTAAACTTTTGTAGTATTCTGTCATCTTCTTTCCTCTTGCTAAAGAAAGAAAAAAATACTTGGACATATTGTGCTCTGTAAAATGCTGGGTATTTTTTAGTTGCTCTATCTGGTGCTCGCTTTCTTCTACTCACACTCTTTGCTTTTACCATTCCACTGTCTGCCCTCTGTTTAAAGCTACTTACTTTAAGGTCTCATTGAATTTCAGTCTACTGAAGGCATTACACTCAGTCTCCTTCATTTTAATGTAAATGGGAGATGCTATTTAGAGAGTCCTGCAGACTAGAGCAGTGACTGGACCTTCACCTTGAGTGTCAGCTTCCTAGAAACTCCCCACTATCTACTTTGAAAAACATGAATTGTTCAGAATCCTGTTTCCTTGGCTGGCTTTCAGAACCCATAAGTTCAGCTTTGTTGTGGGCCAGCAGTGGTTATATTTTCTAAAGCGCTCTGTCTTAAAAGTTAAATCTCACCATTCTTTTCGTTCTGTTTTGCTGTAGTACTTGAGACCTAAATCACAGAGGAGGTGCCTTACTGTCAAGAAAAATCTATGTATCATGCAGATTTCAGAGAAAACATTAAATGAAAGGTTTCAAGAACCTCCAGAATAAACTAACTAGGTGTTACTTTTATTTTTTCCCCACTATTTTTATCTCTAAAAGGATTCATCCAGTACCAGAAGGGAATCAAATAAAAATATTGACATTACATACTAATTATATCATAGTCAAAAGAAATACTCATCTATCCATGGCTTAAATGTCACTTGCTACAATCTGTTGAATATATCAAAAAATATCCCTATCTCATATAACCCACATTATCTCACATAACCCATATTATTGTAATTATTTTTTTATGTGTAAAAATATATAACTTTATCAAAACTCTAATTCTTAAGTTAATTTTCAAGTTGAAGTTTGAAAATAAAAACCTCCATATTATCTGTGGAAATTAATAAGTAAAAAACTCTTACTGGATTTTTACCACTGAAACTTTGATGTGACATTTACGTACCAAAATTCCTCTTTGCCATATGAAACCTTCAGAAAAACAATTTGGCAAGCAACATTCCTGGTTTGTTGAGTAAACCAGTCCTGTTAAAGTTCACCAGAATTTCTCCCAAGAGATAGCTTGATTTAAATTCAAAGACTTATGCAAGAGAATTTCTTAAATCATCTTGAAGCCTCACTTTTCCAAACACGATTTAGTAGAGTGACAAGACAAACAATGACCCGAGGCCCTTTAGAAAGAGGCACAATTAAATCTAAGTCTGTAACTAGTCCTCTTGAACTCAAATACACGCTATATTTAAGTGTTATTAAAGAACAGTGTTATGAGAAGAAGAGCACTCTGCTATGTCGAGTCTGATAATGAGATCACAAGATCTAAGTGATTGAGCTATCATTCCACACTAACCCTTAAATGTAAAAGCCAATCTCAAGTAGTGCCCATTGGATAATTTCACTCCCCCCAGCCCCCTTTTAATAAAAGATGGAGTCTCATCATTCTCTCTATCTTAAATTTGCCTGATCTTTTATATTAAAAGGCATAACACAAGAATTTGTTTCATTAATAATATTTAATTTTTTGTGTTAATATTTTTCATGCCAGCTACCTTCTTTATGCTGAGTTATTTTGGAAAGTTTTATCTAAAATGTTTCAGGAAGCAAATTTAATGGAAACCTTTCCAGACACAAAAGAATAGTATGATGTTTATTAAAAATGCTCAGCTCACAAACAAGAAGAAAGGCCACTAGCTGAGAGGAGGCAGGACAGCAATTAATCATCTCCATAGACAGAAAAGAGTAGCAGAAGCACTTTCTTTGGCAGTAGTTTCATTTTGGTGTGGTTTACCTATAAACTGAAATTGCACCTCAAAGCTTTTTTCCCTACAGAACCTGAACTTGGGCCCATGAAGAAGAAAGCAGTGTGTTAGTACAACTACTTCGTTTGGTACAAGTATCAGAGATCTCTGCATTCCATCTAAAGCATCGACTTTACCAGTGAACCATAAAGAAATCAGGATGATCCTCCAAAGTGGTCAGTTGCCATCTTCCCTTTTTAATTTAGGAAATCAAATGCAAAAACTACTCTGAGAAAATGCTCCATTTGCAAGTCCAAACACTCAAGTTACAAAACATCAAAACAAATTTTTTTCAAAGAACATTACTCACTTCCTGTACGTGTATAAATTGATGTGATCTGTAAGGTTCAAATCAACTTAAACTTACAGGACACTTAGAAAACTGAACGAAAATCTGATACATAAGGTGGAAAATCTTCTTTTCACTCTTGTATTAGATCAGTTAAAGCCAACATTTCATCAACTAATATGAAGGTGATGTAATAAATGGCTAATAACACAGGAATAGATAATTTTTCTTAACTTGTTACCTGTGCAATAACACCAGCTCTCTCTTAGATTTTTACCTCTGTGAGACACTTCCACCATAATCACAGATGCATGTTACAGGAAGCATGGTTTGGGTGACACATAGTAGTGGTACATGGCAGCATTCTGAGTAACTTTATAAACATATGGAAAAATGAAATTATAAAATTCTGACTTCTCTGAAAACACAAAAAAACCCATGATCTGTTAATGCTTCTTTGTAAATACTTTCACTGTAACAGTGTTCAACCTCTGGGACACTGTTTTTTCCTGCCCTATCAGCTTCTCCTGACAATGTTTCTAATGGAACTTCTTTTATCATCTAGTGCAAGACAAGGAATTATTTGTAGGTTTGGCTCAAGCAAGAGGCTTTCCATGTCCTACATAATTCCCACATAGGAGTTGTAGCAGCTGTAACAGGATCATAAGGGAAAGTGTATTTTATTATACTCAGTGAGGTTGAAAAAATGGCATTAGGGTACTGCCAGTCATAACATGTGGCTTATTTAATTAGGTACAAGTAATGGGAGAACTCCCCAAATTAAATGCATCTGAGACAATTACTACATACCCAACACGAAGTGCTTGAGAACTCTGATCTCCAGATATTACCTTCAAAATGTTTGTGTGCAGCACTTTTACTCTCTCTGAATGGTTAACTTGGGTGTTTTATGAGTAAGATTGTGTAGGGAAGCACATAATTACTATTTCAGATGGAAAATAGTTTTTGCCCTAGGATTAAATATTACTATTAGAAAATAATTGTCCAATAAGTAGAGAATCTCAGTTGCAAAATATTTTCTAATATTAAAATTAAGCACTAGCCTCATTATCTTTAGAAAATCTAATGGAAAAGGCTAGGTGAATAAAACAATACAGCCCCTTTTATTTGCAAAATACTCTTGTTAGAAATATTCCAACAACTTGCAATTATGTTCTCCTTTCTATATCCTGTGTCACTACATTTTTCTTGGTATCAAAGGTCAGTTTCTGGTATTTTCTATTTCCCTCCCTGAATGAACTCCTTACAATAGCAATGACCACTTCCTTCAGAATTTTTATTTACTTCAAAACAGCTTTAGAATTTGTCTCTTTGACAGTGGATTCCACAAAATTGTACAACATGCATGTCCCAAAGCCATAGCCAGGCCATGTCTAAATACAGGACTTCTCCATCTACCAGGAGAATTCACACAATTTTTTCCACTCTGTAATGGAGTGACACAGTTGTCACCTTTATTTCTTAGAAGCTGCCCACAGGTTTCCCAGCTCTGGCTGCAATGCTGGCAATGTCTGCTTAACTAGTGCAGCACCATTATAAAAAAAATCAATATTGGAAAAATATTTGTTGCTACAACTGTGGCATTCCCACAGTACACATCTCAGTGGCTTTTAAATTGGAAGAGCACTAATCTCAACAGAGCGTGGCAAACTGGGAGACTGACTTTAACAGCTCACTTCTGATCTAGATTAAAATGCTACCAAAGACATCCATACCTTTCAATAACACAAGGCCATCACCTTGCACAGGAAAGGAGATTATGCTTTGGTTGCAGGGGTGACTGGCCAGTGGATTTGACCAGTTTTCTTTTTACCATTTATAGCAAATAAACTAATTTCAGTAACTTTATAAATCACATACTTTAAAACCTTCATAACCCATTTGGGTGATGTGAAAGAATAAACGTTGCAGGTATTTAGAATGGGCACATCACTTACTGGAGCTCTTGTGTGCAGTAATGAAATTTGGGGAATTACTGTTGGAAGACTGGGGGCTCATTTAGGAAAAATGTGGTTTGCCTTGCATAGCATCGTAAGATTTGAAAATAAAAAGTATCCACGTCATATTAAAATTTTACTTTATACATGCAGGAGGGAAAATTGCAAATCCATGTTAAGTGCAACACACGTCTAAGTAACTAGGGCAGCTTTTATACTAGAGACAGTCCCCATGGGAACTTCGTTGTTGTTCCCCCACAAAACCCAGAATGCTATTTAGAGCCAACCTCCCGACACGCTGAGAAAACACACTCCCCGCCGAAGAAGGACAGCGCAGCCCCAACCCCACCGCCCTGCGCTGGCCCCGCGCACTTCCCGTCGGACCGGGCGCGCGGCGTGAGTGGCAAAGCCCCGCCCGCTCCCGCCCCTCCCGGGGCCACGCGCGGGGTGAAGGGGCAGCGGGAGGCGGCGCCATTTTGGCAGCAAGGGGTTGGCGGTGTTGCCGGGAGCCCCTGCGTTGAGGTTCGTGTCCTCCCCCGCGTGTGCTTGCGGCGGCTGCTGCTCGGCCGGGCCGCGAAGGGAAGCCCCTTCTCCTCCGCCACCACCGCTGCTGCCACCGGCCTGTGCCACCACCGGGCGGGGAAGAGGCAGCGTGGCGATGGCGGTGTCAGCGCGCAGGAGCCGGCGGCTGCTGAGGTTGTGTGACGTGGGCGCCGGGCTGAGGGAAGTGTTTGTGTGTCGGGTGGAGGAGTGGGCTTTGCACCGGGGGGAAAGGGAGGGAGGGAGGGAGGGGGAGGCCGACACACCTCCCCGAGGCGTGGGGCCGGCGGCCGCGCCTTCACCTCTTACACGCTGCTGCCAGCCCGGTGTGGGAGCAGCGCCTGCTTCCCCCGGCTCCCGTAGTGTTCTGGCGCCGTGTGGGGGGCGCTGGGCTATGCGCCGTGTGACCGCCGTACCCACAGTGCAGGGAAAGCCAGCCAGTTCCCCTTGTGTAGGTTCTGCCATATAGGCTTTATTTTAACATTTGGGAAAGGTATCGTACAGGTCGCGTTCAAGGCCTTGAGTTAGGTAGTTAGTTAGTTCATTGAACCTTCTGGGTTTTTCACGGGTCAATTAAAGTAGTAAATAAAATAATAAAAATAATTAAAGCCTATGTGCTGGCTTAAGTTCAATGCTTACAACCAGTTATTTACAGGAATTATGTAGACCCGAGCTTGTCCCATTCAAGAGATTAGAGTGTCAGAAAGACTGCAGTTTCCTTGAACATACTTACTCTGTCCTCTCCAAGGACGCAGGTGGATACGTTTTTGCATGCAGCTTTACTCTCTCCAAGGTTAGTGAGGGGAAGTCTGTTAGAGAGTAGCAAGAAAGGATGTTCCTATGTGAGACAGTTATGGAGCAGCATCCTTGTCACTGGAGATCTTGTCATGCAGCAAGTGTTCACAGGTTTGCTGTTTTAATTCCACATCAGGAAATGGGGTCCGTTTAAACACCATCCGAGAAGAAGATGAGGATATAGAAGCTAATATAGGAACTTTTTTCCCCATTACTGTTTTTGAGTGGAGTCTGAGTAACATTTTTTGTAGGTGGGAATAGACTCAATGATTAGTAGTAATGTCATGCTTGTTTTCTAATGTACGAAAATGAAGAACTAAGAAGCTGGAGGCATGCATAAAACATACATCTTGGGAGGATATATTCTGAGGAAGGGGGAGAGTTGCATGGCCATGTTTCTTCCCGTTCTTACAGTAGTGCTTTCTTCCAGGTACTAAAGTCAAGTGTGGACAGTAAAAGTTCCTTTGTTAAGACCTTCTGAGATTGAGAATGGCAGTTTTCTCTTCCTTTGGATGGTAGGTGAGTAAGTGCCTTTTCGTTTTGCAAGTGAATGTGATGGGATAATGGTTACCTACAGATTTTCCCGTAACACTACCTACAATTCTTTTCAGATAAAGAAAAAAATATTTTCTCATCCAGAATGAAGAGCATGTGGCATTTTGTTGATATTTACTCCTAGAAAGTTGAAATGTTTCAGAAAACAGTAGAGTAAACCCTCCAGTAGGAGAAACATGTTCTTTCTTGTTTGAACTGCATTTATCTGGGACAGGGTTTTCTCTTCTTTTTTTTTTGTGTGTTTGTGTTTAAGCGTAGAAGACATGCAAGCAAGTGGTCTTGGTCCCTAAAACAAGTCCAAAAGTCTATAGTAGTTCCAAAACCAGACCATAATGACAGATTGCAGCTTTGATTTTAAGTCTTACTTGACT
Organism: Rhipidura dahli; assembly: GCA_013399225.1. Taxonomy (NCBI): domain Eukaryota; kingdom Metazoa; phylum Chordata; class Aves; order Passeriformes; family Rhipiduridae; genus Rhipidura; species Rhipidura dahli. Next base: position 13,079 of record VXAC01002087.1, read on the forward strand.
AGTTCTAAATGATGAATGTCACCCAGCACCTGTTTGATTGGTTTTAAATGAGTTACTTGAATTTGGTTCATGTCACAGAAAGCAATCCTCAGGGCTGAAGTAGTTCCATTTTTGTTGCTCATATTAGTAGTGATTTCAGGCCTCAGTTTGTGCACTGGAAATTAGCATATGCTTATCTTTAAAAGAGGTTTCAAACACTTGGCAGAATAACACAGGTAGCAGAGAACACTAGTGACATAGGTCAGAGATCATTGATGTAATTAGTTTTTCAAATAGCCACTTTTTAAAAGCATGATTTGTAAATTTTTAAGGTATATCATAAAATTTGGCTGCTGGACTGATACAGCACCAATGTAGTTCTTTACTAAAGATGAGCAATAAATTATGTAGCAGTATTGTTTAAACCATACTTGTGGTGGGTGATGTCTGTTTTTCTTCTGGGTGGGTACATTGTAGTTGTGACCATGGAGGGTGTGATGTCATAGGCTTGATTAACTTCAGCTTTTTTTATACTTTACTTAAAAAATGTGCGTGCTGATAACACTTACTTTTTTTTTTTTCTAAGATGCTTCATGCTGAAAATACAGTAAGGCTCTTGGAGTGTGAGGACGAAATCAGAATTGAACCATCTTCTAAAAGAATGAAGTCAACAGAAGGGGCTTGTGAGAAACTCCCTGATGATAGCAAAGGTAGTCAGGAGAAAGTGGATGTTGAGAAAAAATCAAATTGTTGGTTACCTATGTGTGCCTTAGATAAACAAGGGCAACATGAAATACAGAAACAAGAGGAAATACTTAGTGGTGTCCTGGGATCCTTGAATGAAGTTCTCCCTGAAAATAATCCAGTACTTAGTCAGCCACTTGATTTAGAAACTGTGCAGAATGTAAATCCTCCATTTGCATCAATAAACAACTCTAAAGTTGAAGAAGAAAAAGACCCTTTTATTACAAATAATGGTGGTGAAGATAATATTGAAAAAAGCCGTACATCATTGTCAGTAAATAGAAATGAATCAGATGGAGACTTTTTTACAAGCAAAGATTTCATAGGACCTATTTACAAGCCTGCTGAAAGTAACGAACAGGATAAATCTGGCAATTGCAGTGAATGTAGGAAGACTGAAAGATATGAGAATGAATTACATGAAAACAGATCTGAAAGAAAGGAGGCAAATAAGATGCAGGCCATTTCTGCCTCTGTACCAGAAATAGATGATGAACTAGACCAGTTCTATAAAGAAATTCACCAGCTGGAAAATGAACATTTAGATACTAATCTTCAGGAAAAAGAAACTGAAATTTCTCAGGAACAGCACTCTCCATTTAACTGTACTCAAAGCTCAGAAGAGAATTATCAACCTGTATTGTTGGGCAGTCCACAGCCATTTTGTGAGAATGGACAGTGTTTTTTGGGGGAACAGAACAGTCAGAAAACAGGCAAAGAGCAACAGAGAGTTGTGGAAACTGGTGGCTGGAAAACTGAAAATACTGTTAATGGCGAAGTGGATGCTTGGAACTGCTCAGTGCCTGAATTCAGACCTGCTTGGCAGACTAGAGCATCTTTAAGAAAACCTCAGGGACCTATTCCTCCTAGATTCAACCATCAGTCCCATTTTCAGATATTTAATCCCCCACCACAAATCCCAAATGCTCTCTCTTCTCAGAATGGGGGGCTTTCTTATGAAAATTATCATTGTTACCATGAAAATGCTGATATCAACAGTCACGGTCCATTGTTTGATCAAAATACCAACTATTCTGGTCATATGGACATCCATACTACTCAGGTCTTCAGGAATGGAAATAATGATCAGAATGGACTCCAAAGTAGTGGTTTCTGTGAAACCAGAGAAGAGTGTTGGAAGGATTCAAAAGCTGACAGTGCAGAAGGAGTGCACAGCTTTTCTTCATTGCAGTTATCTGAAGAAAGATTCAGTTGTTCACGGAAACTGCTTGTAATCTTAAGAGGCCTACCAGGTTCAGGGAAATCAACACTTTCTCGGTAAGTAGAGACTTAAAGCTTGAGAAGTTTAGTCAAATAAAAATTAGTAAGAATTTAAATATATCTGTAAGCACTTAGGAAACTTTTTAGTTTGTAAATTAGGCTATTAAAATGCAGTAGTTTAATATTTCCTTGGGGGTTTTATCTCCTTCAGAATTTTGATGAATAGGAGCTCCTCTGTGTGAAATTTAAAATGTTTAGCATCCATTAAATTGCATAATCTTTTATTCTGAAATTTTCAAGTGTATTAGTATGTGATGGTCTACTGCTATTTTTTTTTAATTCTTAAATTCCCTCATTTAAAAAAAATCCCATCAAATCTAGCAATGTCAATTTGGCTGACCCATAGATACATTTTCATGCCCATGCAAAAATTTTCAAAGGCCATTAGAAGAATGCTGCTGCTCTGAAAATACTTGTTCTCAGTGTGTATTGATGAAACTGAGCATTGTCTCATTCCCTTCTTTCATAGTATGGTCTGTCAACTGCTCTTTCTTATTTGTGAAAAACATACAAGAAAAGTATTATTTTTTCTTCAAAATGTACTTGTTGAAATCTGACAGGGTAAGAAGCAGATACCACCTCCAACTTGGATTTTCATTTGGCCACTAAGTCAATACTTAACTGATGGAGTTTCATCCAGAAACTGCATCGCAGATGGGATGTCTTCTGTAGTTATCATCTGTTGGATGCAAGGAGTCTGTGAAATAGATACAGTGATCACGTTTTTACTTGTTTTTCCTATAAAGGAGTAACATTCCACTGGTGGAGTTTATCCTGATATTTAGGAGAAAGTGATCTCCATATCATAGCTAGAAATTTCTAATAGATATTTTTCTTACATGTTTGGGTAATTTTTGCTATAATATTTTATTGTTACCAGTTGCTGTATTTTGCAAGCCTGCATTTTTGAAGCTGCATGTCCCCATGTAGTATTACTGCAGTAATACCTTTAGTATGTGAAAGCAACAAATTTGAAAAATAAGCCTGTGGGAAAAATGCTGCCTCATTCAGTTCAGGGACTGGATAATACTTAATGTGAAGATACCAAATATATTTGTTTTCCGTGTTTGATGTGCTAAATTATCTCTGAGTCTTTCTCCAAATATATGACTCATATTATCTGAAAAATTCTAAATATCTTCAGGTTTTTAAGAACACACATTTGTGCTTTTTTCCCTCCCATTAATGAGTACAGTTACTAATCTTATTTAGCAGATGGGAAACTAGGCACTATGAGATCAAGGTTAAGAATAGTTACCAAAAGTGGGTGCAGAATTTGAACTGCACGGTACTTGTTTTTCAGCGTATCCAATTACTTGCAGTTTCATATGTTCAGTACTTGGTTGCAGTTGTTAATTCCCATGGAATCTTCTCCGGATCATGGATGCCTTGGGGAAAAAACATCCCAGAATTAATGGGGCCTATGGGGAAAATACATACATTATTAGTTAAATCTTAATAAACATGTTTGGAACATGTGTTTCTATGTAGCATCATAAAATTCTGCAGTGTAGACTAGACAGCAATGATGTTAAATCTGAGGTCATATTAGTGCACTAAAGTATCTTCGCAGATGTGGCATCTTTGGCACTTGCAGACAAACCTCTACTGTTTGTGTCAGTAAAACAACTGTGAAGGAAAAGCAGAGAGCTGACATCATCTGTATGGATTGGCACTAGAGGAATGAGGTGTATCTTGCAAGTGGGTTTCCCAAGTAGGAAATGACAGCAGAGCCAGTAGTGAGACCTTGGAATCTCAAATTTCTGTTTGTGTTTTGCACTGTGTAAGGATTTGTAAGTATAGACACTATTCTTCCCACTCACAAACTTGACTTGTGTCTGTCTGTGTTGAATCTTCCAGTGAAGTTTGTGTTTTGTTTTGACTCTTCCATTCCAACTAAGCAGTTGGAATTATGGACACGTTTTTTGGAAGAGACTACTGACTGGATGTGAGCTAGTCCATTGTTCTGCTTGGAGGAGGTTAGTCACCGTCACTGGATCAGGTCAGGTATGTCTTCGTCAGGCCTGATCCTAAAAACCCCACAGATTCTGTGGTCTCACCAAACTTTTCTAGTGCAGTACAACTCACCTAAGTAAGGAAGTTCTTCCTAATCTCCAAACTGAAGTTCCTAAGCCATAATTTGCATGTCCTGTGTAATAATGTGTTGTGTGGTAGAATCTGGCTCATCTTCTTTGCAGCTTCCCTTCTGGTAAGGGATAGGCTTATTCACTGTAATAGGCTGACATCAGATCTTTTACTGCCAGACTAAACAAGCCCAGCTGCTATTAACCTCTCCTTGGATGCCCATGGCCACCTTGGTAGCCATCTGTTCAGCCCTTCCCTGTCTTTCAGCTTGTCTTTTGAACTGGAAAGTCCCACACTGGACACAGTGTTTCTTAACTGACCACACAAGAGCCAGGCAGAGTGTGGGTCATACCTTCTCAGATCATCTACTGGCCACACTAAACTAAAAGTATACTAAATACACACTAAACCAAACCTATTCTAAAGCCCAGGTTGTGGTTTGCCCTGCCTTTGATGAGAGTACACCATTCACTCATCTGATTTGATATTCTTCTGTAATCCTCTGACTCTTTTCAGCAGAGCTACTCAACCACTCACTTTTCCGCCTTTGCTGATGCTTAGGTTTCATCAGTTGCAGAACTTAAGCTTTCCCTGTTGAGTTTCATGATGTTTTGCTTAGCCCAATTCTCAAGTTTCTCAGTGGCCTTATGGATAGAAGCCTCACTCTATCCACTGTTCAGCTCAGTTGTTGAGCATCACTGATAATTTGGTGTCACCTGCAAGTTCTCTGCCTCATCATCCAGGTTAATGATGAAGATACTGAAAAAAATTAGTCCCTCTATATCCTTTGCTGTTCTCTGCTTGTTACTGGCTGGGCGATGATATTGGAAGCTTTGATAGTTTCTGAGTATGCTGCAGTCATCACTTGGTCCTCATTGACAAAGGCACGTGCTTTATCAGAGAGTGCATTCTGGTCAGTAAAGAATGACTTGTCTTTTGCAAAACCCACATTGCCTCTTCCTGGTTACCTTAATTTCCTTAAACTGTTTGGAAATAGATTCCAAGAGGTTTGGAAATAGATCCCATTGTTTCCAGAACAGAGCTTAGGTGAAGTTGAGCAGCCTTTAGTTCTTTGGGTCTTTGTCTTTACTTGCCTTAAATATGAGCGTAACATCAGACTTTTCTGGGTCGTTGGGGAGCTTCCCTCATCTCATGGATTTATTTCCTGTGTCCTGATTTAGACAATCCTAGCCCCTGAGGCTTATACAAAATCCTGTTTCTTAACCATCCATTTCCAGTTTTGTTTTCCTGTTCATACTCAATCATGGCTTTTGGGCTGTGCTTACTAGCTCCATATCTGCTTCTAAATTCTAAGCTGATTCCTTCAGTGCCTTCTGCATCCCGTTTCTACAGATTCATTTTCTCCCTGTTGCTGTTAGTGATATTATCTCACTCCCAACTTCATCATAAGAGTGTCTTCCCTCTGCTTCACTCTTTGACTTGGCCCTATTTCCTAGATCTACTGCCAGTACCAAGTTGCTTGTTCCAGTGTTTATAGCGTGATGCTTCCCGCGTCCTCCTATTTCAAGCCAATTTTGTTCCTTCTGTTGCCATTCTTGTGTTGGGAGAAATATGTTCTTATAATGCAGTATTGGTCCTCAATCAGCTTCCTGCCACTGCCAGATTGCTCTATTCAGGATTGGGTTTACTGCAGTGCGAATATTTGCATTTTCTGCTCTACTTTATGCAAAAATGAGTTCTTTTCATTACTGTTTTCTGTGCACATGATATTTTAAAGTTGTATACCTGGGCAGATTTACAAAAAGTTTTTGCAGGGCGAACAAACACATGTACTTACTTCATCAGATTTCACTTCCTCAGTCCAAAGCTTCTCAGAGAAAAGCTTGGAATTACAAAATATTATACAAATGCTTTATTTTTTTCTTGGTTTTGGAAGAGATTGACCATTTAGTTAAATACGTTTGTAAACAGTTTATCCAGACAGATACCCAGTAGTGAGAGCTTTAGCCCAAGTAACCAAAGTCTGCTACAGTTAGATGATAATGTGATCTTACAGTCCTGGGAAAAGTTACAAGAAAAGAAACATGTATTTTTAGAATATTTTGCTACTAAAATTTGCAGCAGTGGCAATTTGCCTTTCTCCATAAATACCTAAGCATTAATTTGAATAAAAGGGAGCTTAATTAAATTAAAAGACCAAATATCGGTGTCATTTAACAAGTCCATTTTTATTTAAATCCAGTAATATATAAAGACACTTGTATTGCTCTGGGGCCGTTCTTTCTCAGAGCAAAATGTTTTGAAGGGAAGGGTTAAAGAGTTGGTGTTTATAGCTGAATGTAGAAGCAGTGGTGTGCTGTTGTTTCTAATTATGTATTTATTTAAATAGTGTTACAAGGAGCGCTTTTAAAGTAGCGTATACACAGCTCAGTAATGTTGCATATTTTGAAACTATATTTAGTTATTGCCTATTTTTTTCCTCATCCATTATATGCTAGCTATTTTAAATAGGTGAATTATTAGATTCTGAGATACCTTCTTTGTTATAAAATCATTTATCCAAGTAGGCTAACTAGGATACAGGTTTGGGGACCATTTTTGTTTTGAAAAAAAAGGCTTTGTTTGTGTACATGCATAGAATGCACACATATGCATTGGAAAAAATGTGCATTGGTTTGCTGAATAGTTAATATTTTGGTTTCAACATGAGTTTTTTGTATGTCAGGGTAATAGCTTCTTTTGGATCAGATAGCATGTCTGGAAAAAGTAGGTGAGCTGCTTTCAGTGTCCTACTGTGTTCAAAGGTGGGTGTTTGCTTGGGGGAAGATTTAGAGTGAAAAAGGTGGATTACAGCAGTTGGATAATATGCTACTCATTTCGAGCGTGTGCACACACTGATGCTGACTAACCTGTAATTTGACTCACTAGAAATACATTTATCTTTTTTTCTTTCTTCGTCTCTCAAAAGTGGAATACCATCTCCTTGGGTTTAGATAGTAATGATGCTTTCTTTGTATAGATATGCTTTTTGTTCTTTCTGTTTTTTAGTTCATGAGTGTGGGATAACTTTTACTTCCAAGCACATGTTTGAGGTGTATGAATTATTCTATATGATGTCAGCAAATAGGCTTCTGCTTTGAATTTTAGAAGTTTAAATACTGTGAATTCTGAAAGAGGTAATTGTCAGGCTTTTAAAATGCTATGATTTATGATTCAATTTCACAATTTAGAAAGAGGTTCAAATCACTACCATAATATTTGAAGTTTCAGTTCATGAACTCATGACTTTATGATAGCTTGTGTGTTGTGTATTGGGTAAGGTGTATTGTTACTCTGGCCTCTTTGGTAAACACTTTACCTTCTCAAATTCTGTGGGTTTAGGATTATTGCAAATATAGTTTATTACATTAAATCTGTTATTTCAGCTATATTGATTCATTAGTAATTGTGTATTCTGAACTTCAAGGAATACTAACAAAATATTTCAAGAATACACTTTGTTGATGTGTTTGCAAGATTTCTGAACCCTTGCCACTGTGTTTTTTTATTTCTACTAATGTTGTTTGGAAGATACAACAAAAGAATTTGAGTGAGTTACTCTCTAGAACATGAGCAGGATCAGTTCTTAGCAATAAAAATGGAAATGAATGTCCCATTAGTGTTGATTCCTCAGTTCATACATTTCTATAGAAACCTGATGCTCAGGACCCTAGGAAGTGTAGCAGTGTGTCATCTACTCAGCCAATAGAAGAATCCCAGATAATGTTTGCTGTCTTTTTTAAGGCAGATGGTTCTTTAAGATGTGTGTATATACATTCAGCACACAAGGCATAAGTGTGGAAGATGGATCCGGTTTTTCTAGCATTATTAATTGGCAAATGTAGCTTACTGTAAATAAGAGAATTGGGCCATGTATGAAATCACAGCCAAGTAATTTAATATAAATTTGTTGAATATTTTATACAAGAGAGGAAGAAGGATAAAAAAGTTGCTGCTGTGTGGTTTATGATTTACTGGTGCCATTTGATCTACTTAAAACAAAAATAGGTGATGAATCCTTCTGCACTCTTATAAACCAATGTAATACACATCCTTTTGAAAGATCTAGGCTTTAACAAAAGCAATTATTTATCAGTGTTCAAATAAAGTGACTGCACTTTCAGTATATCGTGCTCTGCTTTCTCAAATAGCATTGCTATTGGTCCTGAAGCAACCTTAAAGCTCTGGAAAAGTAAGAGCAGGGAGGAGGTAACTATTTGAGCTTTGGTCATGTTACTTGATATTGCACCATTAGTAGTTTCTTCTGGTCTTCAGTAACCTGAATTTTGTTGTACATATGTCTGTATCTTAAAAGCCAAAATAACCAACAACATAGTTGTGGGACATTAACCTACAGGAATATAAACTAACGTGTAATACAGTGTCACAGTCATTAAACTGTGATCCGTAACGAGTCTGTTGTTGGTGATGGGTGGCAAACATAGCAAAGTCCTGGTGTAGGCATTACACTTAAGTAGCTCTTTGTGCAGATATATGTAGGAAAGCTTGGTAACTTAGAACTAGTGTATCTCTGTTCTAAGTTATTTGGGATCTGGCCAATTCTTTTTTGCTCCTGCACCTCAGCAGTAGTGCAATCCCACATACTGCTAGTGCAGTTTGGCTTTTGTAGCCTGTGGTATGTTGCCTACTTCTGAGCTGGAATAGTTGCCTAAATTTCCATAGAACGGTGATATGTGATTGTTGCAGTGGGCGCTAAATGCTCTGTGGCACTAACTGGCTGTTTTCTGTTTACAAATTTAAATGTGCTATAGAATTAAAAATAGACAAGGAGGCCTAAAGTCCAATCTGCACCTATTCTGTAGGCTGGACTTTAAACAGAACTGTACTGTGCTCTCAGTACATAAGGTTTTCCTTCAAACACCAGTTCCCAAGAGCTTTCTGAAATTAGGTTTACATTTGGCAGAATAGGGAGTTCTCATGATCAGATGGCTTTCTAGACTTATTTTCAAGTGAGGCTTGAGATGGAAAATGTTAGCAAATACATTCACTTATTATGAGATACTTGGAACTTACTGTAATATAGCCATAAAATTAGATGGATACAAACATCTCTTGAGAGTAGAGAAGAAACAACAAATACAGAAATAGAGAGAGGGAAAATAGATTGCTTTAATTGGATTAGAATTATTGGTAATATATATGGGCTTGCTTTTTATAAATCTGTTTGAAGTTTGCAAGAAGTTCAGAAGTAGATCACAGTTCAGTTTATTTTAGCTATATTATTTTAATGTGTTTATCTAACAGAAAATTAAAAGTTAATGTATTCTTGTGTTTTCCTTTAACAGGGTTCTGCTTGGTCAGAGTTGTGATGGCATTGTACTCAGCACTGATGATTATTTTCATCAGCAGTATGGATACACCTATAATGCTGCTCAGCTTGGTGATGCCCACGAGTGGAACCGGAAGAGAGGTTGGAATGAATAAAAGGAATCCTATTAAGCTGTGTTACATAGGGGAAATAGAAGGGTAGCATAACATGTATGAGTTTTAAGAGTCTATATTAGAGAAGGATATATATATGTATTTATATATATATCTTTTAGCAAAGCCTATATAGAAGTATTTAAAGTTTTTTTATACTTTAATTCATGTATATATATATACACACACACAATAAATTTTGAACTTCTGCCAGATTCAGAGTTAAAAATAGATAACCTTGTTTCTTTGGGCATCAGGTTCTTGTTTCTACTGTTTTCATTCTTGCCTGTACCTTTTATTCTTTCTCTTAGAGTGTTTCAGTTGGAGTAGATTATTGAAAGAAAATCTGGAGTGGTTTGTTTTTTTTGTTTGAGTTACATGTGGTTTATTAACTTGCACAATTTTTCATTGCAGCAAAGCAAGCAATGGAGCAGGGAAAATCTCCAGTTATAATAGACAACACTAATACTCAAGCCTGGGAAATGAAACCATATGTGGAAGTGGTAGGTTTTGTTGCATGATTGTCATCTGTAACAATTTTACAAACTTACCCTTGTATGTGATAACTTGATATGTTTTGTCCAGAAACGTTTTTTTTTTTTTTTTTCANNNNTTTTGCTCAGGTTTTTAAAGAGAGAGACAGCTTATTGATGATGATTAGTAATTGGTGTGGCAATGGTTTAGATCAGTTTAAGGATTAATTTGTTTAGCCTAGAACGAAAGCTAAGACAGGTTGGGGGTAAGTGGAATTCAGCAGCAGAGTATGCTGCATCTGTTTATTTTACTTGTCTTTTATTTTTTTTTTCTTATGTTTTATGTGGTCATGATAAACATCATACATATTTCTTTGCTTGCTGCAGGCTCTAGAAAAAGGATACAGAGTGGAATTCCGTGAGCCAGATACTTGGTGGAAGTTTGATCCTGAAGAATTAGAAAAGTAAGGTTTCTCTTACTGAAATCATGGTGCTTTATATATAGAGGTAGATAGGCAGATAAATATGCATGCATAAATATATGTGCATTAAGTTATATTTTATTCAAAATATTTTCTCAAGTACTTTACTAGTAGTATGAAATGTATTGTATTTAAATAGGCATTTTGAGGTATACCTCTACATGGAAGTTTTATGGATAAACAAGCAGACAAATAAATGCAAACTCCGTCTTGTTGGCCTAGGATGTAAATAATAAAATTTTATTGGACATGTATAGATCTAACTTAAAATACTGTAGAACATGGATCATTGAACTTCTGGGTTCTGAGAGTGCTTGGGAAGCTGCTTTTTCTTCCTGGTTAATGTCCTTTCTGTCTCAGATATATCTGCTTTAGGCATCTTACGAGGTATCAAACCAGCTCAGAGATATTTCTTTGTTTGAAATGTAGTGTGATACTTTCACAGTTGATGACAGAGTTTTCTCACTGATTGTTGTTTTACATGCATCCAACTGACTTTGCTTCCCATTGTTTCAGCTTTGTAAAGTAGCCCCTATAGTGTACAAAGTAGTTGTGTATAATGCTTGCATTACTGACTTGGACTTTATTGTGTTTATAAATATTCTGAAGTTTTCACTTTTTGCTCCTAAGCCATGACTAACTTGTTTCTAGAGATGGAGTCCTCTCTCTGTAGAATGATAGTAAGTTTTTCTAGTTTGGGATGCAGCACAGCCAAGTTTGGCCGAGCTCCCAAAGAATGAATGAAGATGTGCCTGAAGAGGAGATCACAGTATTAAATGACACTGTACAGCAAACTGATTTACTTTTTTACATCAGTTTCTCTGCTTGATGCAGTTTTGCAGTTAGTGTTTTTATTATCCTGCCTTATTCTGCAAGGAAAAGCACTTCCTCTTTCATGAAATGATTATGCACAAGTCCATTCAATTGTGGATGAATGTGCACTTTATGTCCACAGAAGCTGAGCTGTAATCTTTTCCTAGGAGTACTAAGATAAGGAAAATACTGAATAACTTTCTACTTCCACCATTTGGCGTTAAAAGACTTAGACTTGCTCTTCTCATTTTTTGTCTATCATGAGTGTCAAGTGCTTTATAAAATCCATATATTTCAAGAGGGTTAACCTTTTTCTCTACCATTAGCCTTGTTCATATTTGTGAATCAAATCAAAACTGTTAAGACTCACGAAGTGATTAGTTCAACATGCAGCTGCTCCTGGGCCACTTCAGCACAATGTAAAAATTAGAAGCATTTAAACAATGACCCACATGCGATGATCACTCCAGCTTCTGGTGGTGTCTCAGGGGAAAAGTGTATGTGAGAGAAATTAACTGCTTAAGCATTTTCTTCACAGAAAGAAATCTGGTAAAATACACCTTAAGGAAGCAGTGTAATTTTGAGTAGTTCTGAGATCTGAATTCTCCTCCCATTCTGAATGTGAAACTAGTGTGCTACCTGCAATGTGCTTTGAATCCTTGTCAACTTGATAATTCCTTTATAATAATGCTCAAAAAGTCCTGAGGGGGCTGGGTGGTGAGGAAATCAGTCTAATTTTAAAGTGTTTCTGTGTGGAGTATCCTCTTTCCAGTATAGCATGTTTGTTCCCAGTGTTGATTTCTCCTTTATAGAGCTGAGCAAGTTGATAAGGCCCATACCTCTTCTCTCCCTGGCAGAAAGCACAAAGGTGCAGAAGTACATTCCCTTTTGGTTTGTGGTGGAAATAATTCAGCTTGGACAAAGTTTCTTGGCAATAAGAATGTATTGAGTTGTGATAAATGCTTGTTGATGCTACCAAAACATTTTGTTTCTGTTTTATGTCTCTTTTAGATTCAGTTCTGTTACAGCTCTGGCAATTCTCTTGACATTCAGTTTGTGCATGAGGCTAGTGGTTCTTTTGGCAGAGACTGAAATTCTCTGCGAACATGGATTTTAAAGTCTTATTACATAGGTACCAAGGAGATACATACATTCTAATGTAATGTGTAATGCCTCAGGTTCTTAATAGACCAAAGTTCTTCCTGAAAGTAGCTGGTCACTAAGCACTGCAAGGATAGGACAGCCCTTTTGAAACCTTTTCCCTTACATGTGTTTCAGTACATTTCTAAATTAGCAACAAGTGTCAGTTACAACTAGTAGGTAAAAGGGTTGTGAGCATGTTGTTCTGGTGCAGGAGTAAAATTGCTTCTTATTCTGTAGAGGTGTTTCTTGATGAGAAAATATTCTGTCATTAAGTCTTGAAACTGTGTAGTTGATTTTGTTTTTCTGCTAGTTTGAATATTGCTTTCATGAGGAGTAGTCTATGCTATTATTCATCTCTCTACTCATTAGCTAGTATACAATGTAAAATCTGATGAATAAATAGCAAAATCCTTCTAGGGTAATTCAGGTGCATAGCTATAGTGAATAACATCACATTTCTGTATGAAGGATGTATGAGGATACAGTGTAATAAAAGCAAGAAGAAAAAACTGAGAATTTAGAGGGTTTTTTCTTAAAGACTGTAACATGCAATTATATATATACTTACATACAACTATAAATATACCAGACAGTTTATTTAAATTTTTGTTTTTGTAGGAGGAATAAACATGGGGTCACTCGTGAGAAGATTGCTCAGATGTTGGAACGATACGAATATCAAATATCCATCCCTATTGTCATGAATTCAGTGGTACCTCCCCACAAAAACACTCAAAGACCACCTCTGCAGAGAAGACATAGGTGGGGAGACAATACAGACTCATGGAGTTCTTTCAGTATTTCCAGTAGCCAGTAACACAGTTGCAGTCACTTAAGAACCTGTTATTTGCCCCTTCAAAACACATCATCACCTCCAATAAAGTAGTGATCTTCTGTGTTTTAAATAGGCCTAGTTCGAGACCCATTTTCTTCTGGAGGTTGTTCTTTTTAATGGACTTACATGTAAATAAAATTGTACATTTAACATTTTTTAAAACTACATTTATTAAAGTTGTAAGAATTTGGATTTTAGTAAAATATTTAATATAATATGGCATATAGCAGAGTCTTTCTTCATAAACCTGAGACGATGACGTTGTCATATATTATGTAACTGTTGAGCAGTTTTTTTTAAAGAATGGGTCATATTAAGGAGAATTTAAAAAGAGAATTAAAGCCCCCAAAGAAGAGTTTATTTACATAGTAATCAATTTTAATTATTGTTATTTAGTCTTCTTACCTTTTTGGAGATTTTTTTGAAAGCAGTTATGTTCTGGATTGTGCTTTGGTTCTATTTGGTATATATTGCCAATTGGCAAAATTTTGACATGTGTTTTCTGATTTCAGTTAAGGGGTTTGATGTTGTTGTTGGTTTTTTCCTTTCTTTTTTGGTCTCAGAAGTTCGTGTGGCGGTTGAAGCAATGTTCTGCCATTACAGTATTCACCAGCCATAAACTCTGCAACCTGAATAATTTTTTTATTTATTCTCATTGGTACTATATAAACTGTGATGATGATGGCATACCACTGACTTGTTTTGTGCTGACTAAAAAAAAAATCTAAATTTTATCACTAAACCCCCAAAATTTCACAGCTGTATCTTTCTAAGTCAGTTTATTTTATTTGTGATAAAAATGAAGTTTTAAAGAATTGGCTGGCAGTTCCCAGTCCACAGTTGGCATGCTTCAGTTCAATATAATAGTGGATATTAATTCTGTAAAACCATCTTGCATTCCTAATTTTGGCATAGCCAATGTAATCTATTGAGCACATAACAAAGGATGAGCCAGCATGGAGACTAACTGCTCTTTTTCTCTTAAAAAAATGATGGATTTGTAAGCATTCACTTTGCATTTTTTCTAACAGCTTGCTGTATTAATAAAATACATTTGTGTTCACTATTGTTAAAGTAGCTCAATGCAGCAGTTTTTATTCTTTTCAAGCTCATAGGATTTTATACAGATGAACATTATTACTCACCTGCTAGCTGAAGTAACCTAACTACATTTGAATTCCTTGTACACTGAATGTTCAAATGTAGAATAGGAAATTTTGTCAAGAACATGAGTATGTAACGAAAAGAATTTGGATGGTTATCTATTACTCATTTGGTGTCATAGTATCAGAATTTTAAAAATTCCAAAGCCAGCATAATTTTTTTAATTGTAGACAATTTTTGAATAGGCCCTAAAACTTACTTTATCAATAAAGTTTGAACAATTACCATGAAAGATGAAAATCCAGGTATATAATGAAGTATCTTTCAGTGGTTTTCTACATTGTGCAAATTTAAATTTATGTTTTAATTATTTGAAAAATAATTTAAAGTGTTTCAGTAGCGCATGCATTGTTAATATATTGAATTGTGTATGTGTAGAAAAAAAGCACCCCAACTATATTATTCATTGTCTGCTATTCCTATCAAATAGCTTACTGTATTTTAGGTTTCATGGTTATCTTTCTGTGTCTCAAAAGAATCGTGGATAACATTGTAAATGCTCAGCAATACTTTAATTATACCAAAGTTTTTATATTTAAACATGAAAGCACATTTCAAGTGTGGGGGAGATAAAAAGGTTTTAGACTCATTTACTCTATTTTACTGTAGGCTCTAACATGTTAAAATGTATTGAGACTTATGTAATATGCATACAGTGTGCTAAAGCCTGTCAGGAAAGCTGATTATTGAAGATTGAAACAGGGTTTTTTAGCAGTATCTAATTATTTGACTAGGTACTAATTTGTACTGTTTTAAGATGGTGTGGCTTTCTTGTGTCACCTTTTTAATTATTGGTGGATGGGAGTGTTTTTGCTGTGCAAAGCATGCTTATCAACCAGCCTGCAGTTTGCAAAGGACACTTAGGAAAGGGAAGCTTTGCAATTTGTTTCTGTATCAAACGTTTGTAAACTGCTTCATCCGTACAGCTGTGTTCTAAGGTAAGTACAGTGACATGGTAGGTAAAATCACACTGGAATTGCTGTCAGTGTAACACTTCTCTGTTTCATGGTGTAATCATATTTTATGAGGATACAACAGTCACACATCAGACACCTATCTCAGAAGTTGATTTTACACTACACTATTTATATGTAAAAATAAAAAATTATGTGAAATACATGTTGTAGGTATTGAATTTTTCATGCCCTCAAAACCAAGGAAAATTAGTTATTTGGTCAAAGTGTATGTGCAGGAAATGTAAGAACTTGCTGCTCAGCTAGACAGGGCATCTAAAAATTTTTACTGTCTATTTTCTATACAATACTTGCATTGATGATGATAATATACCTAGAACAAAGGTTTCCTATTGTTCACTTTTAAAATAAATTGCTAGTTCATCATATTTAATGAAATAATAGTATCAGGTTGGGGTTTTTTTCAGATTTAACTAATACTTAGAATGATAATGTTATATTTATAAATTCTAAGTTTCTCCTGCATACTTGAAACTAGTGGGATATTTGGTAAGTAAATTTAACACTTGACTTTTCTAAGCATGAAATTTAAATGAAAATTGATATGTAGAACATACCTCAATTGGTTCATATAGCAGACCACTTAGCATCAGCTGTATATAAGGAAAAATGGTTCTAGTTTTACTGCTTCATCTGAGCTGCTGTTTCATGGTTTATTGGTTTACTTCCCAAATTATCAAAGGTTTTCATTAGCATTTTTTGGGTGATTTAATTTTCTGATTTTAATTTTGTATGGACAAGAAAAAATCACCACCCCAAGACCAAACCCTAAAAAACCTGTGTGCTGGTTTTGGGTGTAATAAAGTTAGTTGTATTCAGAATAGCTGGTCTGGGACTGTGTTTTAGATTTGCTCTGGAAACAATATTGATAACACAAAGTTGTTTTTGTTACTGCTGAGCAGTGCTTACACAGCATCAAGGACTTTTTGCTCCTCACAGGGAGCTGGGAGGGGACACAGTTGGGACAGCTGACCCCAGCTGACCAAAGGGAGATCCCAGACCTTAAGGCGTCAGGCCCGGTGTATGAAGCTGGAGGAAGAAGAAGTGAGGGGGGTTTGGAATGGTGGAATTTGTCTTCTGGAGTGACAGTTTCATGTGATGGAGCCTGGCTTTCCTGGGGATGGCTGAACACCTGCCTGCCTGTGGGAAGTGGTGAATGAATTCCTTGTTTTGTTTTGCTTGCATGTCTTGCTTTACCTGTTAAAGTGTCTTTATTGCTAACCACAAGTACAACCTAGTGTAACACTAATAATTTTTAACATGTGATGTTAAATGATCTCCTGTCAGGAATTCTGTCATCTGTTCTTGTAGCCATGTCCTCTTGATACTAATTTTAATCTAGTTTGCCGTGATACATAATTTTCTAAAATTTCTGTGTTTAAGAAGAAGGCCAAGATTTTGTCTCTTGTCATCTGTCTCTTGAAACCTTTTGCAGAAATGGTTGCTTCTTTGCTCATAGATAACTGGAAACAAGGCTTTCTCTAGCTGAGATAGGACCTGTAATATTTGTATTTGTGTCTGTCTTCCCTGTTGTGATTCAGAATTCTGGTATTTTCTTTGACCAGTAAGTTTCATTCTCAGTGAATTAGAAGAATTTTCACATTTGTGTGTGACATGTAGTTTTAACTTCTGCTTTCTCCTAGCAGTCAGATTTTCTGGAAGAAATGTTTTTGCTCAGTACTGGTACATCATGCAGATGAGGTGACTAGGTTTATGTTGAGACTTCAAAAGAACAGACACATGTATTACAATTCCCTGTAAACAGCATTAAAAAGACAGTGTTGAAATGAAACTTCAAATAAGTCCTCATTTGAGTGATCAGATGTTTAATGTGGATCAGATGTGGCATATTTCACTTTAGTGTTTCTAGAGTGCTGCTTGTGTCATTTAAATGTTTATATTCTCATCCTTTAGAAATAAAAGCAATAACAGAGATTAAAGCCCTCTTAATATTCTAGGTGAAAATCTTGTACATCAATAAATTTGTTGTGGTTTTTTTCTCTTTGTAGGCTAGTTGGTTGAAATTATCTGTAAATCTGCTTGAGTTCACAGAAAAATGTGTGAAAGTGTAATTGGTCTTACTTTGAAAAAAAAGTAGTAAATAACAGTTTGTCAAGGTCTGATCATCTCAAATTTTTCTTAATTTATTTCTGTAGTAATGGAGAAGCAGCAATTGGTGGGTTTTGTTTGAGGTAGACTGTCAGTGTTACTCTAGATCAATGATAATAAAAGCACTGAAGTATTGTGTCTGAAATTGCAGTTTCCTTTTAGCTGATAATGCTGCCACTTCATTTCTCTGGTAGGCAGGCAGTCCTTGACCATGTCATGTGTATCTTAATGTTTTATAATGCTCTTGTAACAATACCATGTTGTGCCAAGCCAGAATATATTATGTCCATGAAAACCTTCCCCCGCCCCCCCCCCAAAAAAAAAATCAGCTGTACTTGCAGTCTTTTAAGTGATGTTAAGTATTTTTCTCTTCTTTTTTTGCTCTGTGAATCCAATTTAGCTTTTCTTTTGGAACATGTAGTTGCATGTTTTCTAATAACTGATTTTAAAAAGGCTGAGTTCTGTAGTGGATGTTGTTTAACCTCTTTAAATTGCTGACAGACTAGGAAGTCTGCTGCTTTAGCTGACTGAGTAAACATTTGCTTATTTCTGAGGGATGTATCACGTACAAATCAGCCTTAGTCACAGGCCCATAATGCTGTTTGGCTGTTACTTTATTCATGATACTTTTAATATTTTTTTTCTTTATTCATTAGCCCTAAGTTTGGGTAACCTGTATTATAGGTTATGATAGTCTCTGAGGAGTTACTAAACAACTTATTCCACATCTTGCTCTTAACCATTAATAGTTTCTGTAGGCTCATTAACCTGGCTTGCAGGTGGATTGACTGTACTACTTTCCCCCCATTTAGCATTTTTCCTGATTGCTTGTAAGATGGATACAGTGCTTTACAGGCACCTGGATGGCAAAAGTGTAGACATGGAATTGTCTGCCTTAAGCAGGTCAGGTCTATATGTTTGAGCTGCATTTGTGGCTCTTTGCAGCCATTTGCTGCAAAGATGCTAAATGCACATGCTAAATACTCAGTGAATATTTAGCATTATCCTTCACTTTACGAAGACTGCTTATGGCAGTGCAGCAAAACTTCGTGATACATAGATTTCTTTGTATGTAATATGTGGATGGCAGAGCATTGTGTTTCATTCAGTTACTGCTTTGTTCCTGCAGTGTAAACTGAGTTCTTGGTTCTAATAATTAATACTCAGGTGCCTTTCTTGGTCCTAAGTCTAAGTCCTCTTAGATGAGAAGCAGTGGATGGAGGTTGCAGCATGGGAAATTTGCACTGGATACTGTCTTGTGTAATCTCATCGTTAGAATATTCAAAACTTACATGGAGAAGGCACTGAGCAATGAGAACATGGTATTGCTTTGAGCAGAGGTTGGACCATGTGATCTCCAGAGGCCCTTTCTGACAGAAGTTACTCTGTTGTGGTAAGAGTGGGAGCAGTATCAGAAGAGTTAGCTCTTACCTATCAGAGAAGAGTTTTAAATCACTAATAATGGAAGTGCTGCCTGGTCTCGGGGTGTTGGATGCTGGCTGTGATGCTGTTCTTATTCTCAGATGGACTATAAGTTTCTGGCTTTCAACTGTAGCAGCAAAACTGGCTGTACCCTTTGTGGTTATGTTGTTTTGTAACTGTGTTGGCAGAGTTGCTCACAGGTTCCTTACAATACCTGTAGCTGATCCTCTTTTCCCCCTGCTTCAGTGTCCTTTTGTCTCTTGTTAGCTGTATTGTCTTTCCAGAAGTAGAAAATAATAGCATATATTAGTCCTTATCTAAAGTAATTTTTTTTTTTTGTCCAAAGATAAATTTTTATTGACGCTTATTAAATTGCAAAATGGCAAGACAGTTTTCTGCATCTATTCATCCCCCACACTCTAGGAATAACACAGGGCTGTTTTGTTAAAAGTAATCATCTTTAAGGGGGTAATTCATCATGTCTTTTGTCTATTTCTAGTCCTTTGGGTGAAAGATACTTGAAAAGGGAAATGAGTTAATACCAAAGTGTAGTATGCAGAAACAGTAAGTAAAATTTGGATGCTAGTATGATGAAGTGTGGAGATTTGTTGAAAAAGGTGTAATAACATCCAGGGAATGTGCATTTTAACTGGATGAACTGTAGTTCTCAGTATTTCATAGAGCATTTGAGACGCATTGAAGGAGTGCAGCAAGTGGAGCAAATGTTCTGATTAGCAACATTGCAGTTACCAGCACTTGAATTTTAATGTTGCTATAATTAGGTTAGAGGCTGGTTATTTAATATTTGCTGATACTGTTCTCCTGTTGTAACTTTACCCACCTTTTTTATTTGTTCTTGGGCTGCTTTTTACTCATCTGAGTCCTGTGTGTCTGTTTTTACAGTTGTCTTCAAAACTCTGAATCCATCTCCTCCGCTTTTGTTCCCTTCATTATAAGCTTGTGTGGAGAGCTACACCTTATTCCCTAATTTTTTAAATGCCTCAATCTAAACTCCTGCTGATTTAAAAGCTGAGCATATAGTACCCCACCCCCTAAGCTGTTATTTTGAATTTTTTTTCTTGCTGTGTTAAAAGTAGTATTTTATGTCATACAGTTTATTTGTCTTCATCATTTTTTTCCTCCTTAAGTTTGCCATATCTTCTTGTGTTTCTAAAACTCATACTTTTGTTCCAGAATTATGGTCTGTGCTTTGGTGGATAGTTAGGTGAAGTTGGTTTTAGTACAGCTAAAATCTGTCATCTTTCATTGAAAGTTCCTAACAGGGAATAGTTTATTACTTACCTCGAAATATTTCATTTTACTCTCATTATGCTCATTGCTTCCTTAGTCTCGGACTCCTGTTTTTCTTCAACTTGATTTTGCTTATGTCTCATCTCAAATTTCACTTTACATTTGTTTTTGGTGTGAATGTGCATTGGTAAGAAAGGTCAACAGTTCTCCCTGTAAATCTGATTTTTACTTTTAAAACCCTTTTGTTGTACTTGCTTATTTTTACATTCTGTTATGATGTCTGTCATCTGTGTTCAGGTGCTAGGATGATGTATTGCAGTATGTAGGTCTTTTATTTTCTGATTAAAATATTTATTTATTTATTTATTTATTTATTTATTTGAAGAGTAACTCTAGAGTGCATGACAAGATGATTGGTACTGTACTTGCAGTGTGTAACATTGGCATCTGTGCCCATCATGTTCTCTTCAAAGGACTAAATGTTGCCAGAACTTAAATGAAAACTGATCCTCTGAGCCTTCATGGGGGAAAGGCTGATGATGAAAGTGCAGGGTTTTTTCTCTCTGTTGGAAGTACATCCCCTTAAGATGTAGTCAGATCACTTGTAGTGTTTTACATTGTCCTTTTTTTCTCCTTCTTAACCTTAATTTTAACATTGAGCAGAAAAATTCAGTCAAAGAAAAAATGGCACCTCTTCTCCATCTGTTGGCATCCATCAGTCTGTCTCTTGCTGGGGGTGTTGTTTTTTTTCTCAGTTTTGAATTGTGTCAGGTGAGATACTTACGGCATCTGGAGGAGGTTTAAGCAGCTTTTGAGTTGTTTCACTTGTTCAGAAAATAAATGGTTGATAGTGAGGACAAGTATATTCAGTACACATAAACACTTGTATCAGACAGTATGTTTGGGATTGTTTTCTTTAATATTAATCAGCATATTCTATGACCAAGGAGCCAAAAAAGGACATTTAAATAATAAGATATTTATGACTTTCATGAACCAGGCAGGATAAAGATCAGTAGAGTCATCCCACCTGAAATTTCTATGGGGTGAATGGACTGTAATTTGAAACTGAATTGCAGTTACCTCAGGAATGGGGGGTGGGTTGTTGGGTTTTTTACTTTGAAAAATAAAGCGCTTGCCCTATAACAGGGCAGCAGTCTGATGACTGATTATACATTGCACTGAACTGTAAATGTATCACACCTGTAGAAAATACAAAGATTGGGGCAGCTCTTTGAGCATTGTGATAGATTAGTGTATTTTATAAAGGTGGCAGTGCTGTTGAGAGACAAAATAATAAACACAGAGTTACTTCGGATTGAATTCAGTTAGTAGGATCTTTACTGATTACACTTCTTTGTCATAGCTAGACACTTATTTTACTTCTTGCTTTCTTGCTTTGGAGAGTTAAACGAGCATAACAATGAAGTCTGTACTTCTTTTCTTTTGATGCAGGGTCAGGCAGGTGAATCCACCCCCAAGGAGAGTGGTAGAGCCAGCAAAAGACTGTAGTGGAAGTGCAAGGGCAACATCGGGAGCAAAGTAGGAAAGGGTGACAAAGACTGTTTCTTCAGCAGCAAAGTGCTGAGTTGAATGCTCAGCTGTCTAATGGAATTCCTACTTTCAGGAAG
Organism: Rhipidura dahli; assembly: GCA_013399225.1. Lineage (NCBI taxonomy): Eukaryota > Metazoa > Chordata > Aves > Passeriformes > Rhipiduridae > Rhipidura > Rhipidura dahli. The sequence goes on from VXAC01002087.1 coordinate 34,907, forward strand.
CCCAGTAATGCTGGCAAGTTTGGTATTTTTTTCCAGTTGCTTGATCACCTGATACCAATATTCCTTTTGGTTTTGAGGAACTAGGTATTTATCACTCATTTCATTGTTAAAGGCAAGATCTGTAACAGGCTGGTACCTTAGCTTTTTTTGTTATTCCAAAATTATAACTTCAATTTTTAGTTGTTGCTGAAGTAAAGTTAGGTCACAAGGAATTCAACAACGTACTTGGACTTAGCAGATGGGGAAGGTGAATTGTATTCCAGTAAATACCACTTTATGCAAACTGCTCTACTGTAATTTTTATGTTGAAAACACAGTCCAGAGACTCTGGAGATTAATGATGGCATACATTTCTGAAAGACCATGTACTTCATTGCTACATGTCATACACAATTGGATTTTAAATTTATCTGTTCCTCCATCTTGCCTGATGACTAGGAAACATTTATTTGCCAGTGATCAGGCATTGGAACAGGCTGCCCAGGGAAGTAGTGGAGTCACCATCCCTGGAGGTGTTTAATAGATGTGTAAATGTGGCACTTGGGGACATAGTTTAATGATGGACTTCGCAGTGCTGAGTTAACGATTAGACTCAATGATATCAGAGATCTTTTCTGACCTAAATGATTCTGTGATTCTATCCTATATTTCATTACAGCAGTGACTGCAGGCATTTTTTTGTATCAAGCAGACATCAGCTTAGATGCATGTTGGAGTTGAAGTCTGTATAACTGCAAATAAGTAACACTTCTGGTTTTGCCATTTTTCAGCAAAATGTGACCAATTGCTTTAGATTAATTAGTTAGCATGTTCTGCCTCAGTGGTTTTGAAGGTGCATTTGTTTCTCCAGTTAAAAGTGTCATCTGAGCACTGACTCAATCAAGCTGTTACAGGAGGAGGGTGCAACCTTAAAGTCACATGTAACAGAGTAGTGACAAAAAGCTTTTAGTATTGTCTAAAAAGTAGGCTGAGAAATGTAAAAGTCTTACAGAAGGGGAATTCATATTTCAACAAAGATACCATTATGTTTTTTCAGGTCTTTTTATGACTAACCAGGTTTCTAAATGCATAATATGTAGCAAAATTTAAATATCAGCTGAAATAGCACCTTTTTTCTTTTCTCTTTTGCTTGTGTTGTATGGGTTTAAAAACAGCTTACTGGCAAATGTCCCTGTAAAGAGGAGAAGTCTGTCTCCATGCTGGTTCTTGCATTTTCTCAGTGTTTGTGTGCCATATGGTTTTACAGTAAGAGAAACTCTCCAAAGGCATGTAGGTGGATTAAAAGAGAAGGAATGAAGATAAATCTTATGAAAACTAGTAGACAATTTGCTTCATTGAATGCAGAAGCTTTAACATGATACTGGGTTATACCCCAAATAGGAAATTTTAGGTATGCCATCACAGTGAATTAGGGTATTTCTTTGGAGTAGTATTTTCTTAGAATCAATTGAAAAACAAAAGTTACCTGGAACCATGAAGAATAATACATTTTATTAATCTACACTTAATAGTTCATCACTTTCCTTTTTTGCTTTAGTTCTTTCTTTAGGAAATTCAAATCTTTTGAAGACTAATTTTTTTGAACTGTTATAAAACTCCATATTTCCAAAGCATGGAAGTGATGTAGTTATATTTATGAGGAACTGTTGAAAGTCACTATTCATGGTCATATCATTTAGGAATGCTAAATCATCATCCTGGATCAACATTTCCATTTTTTATTATTTTGACATACAACAATTTCAATGCAGTAATAGCTGTTAGTTTTTCTGGATTATTGAGGGGATTATTTTCCCATTATTTGGTGAATGTGTTTTTTCTGTTCTTGCATTCTAAAGTGAATCCAGTCCAGTGTGGTTTTCCCTCCTGATTCAGAATTAATAGTAAGGAGACAAAGTGTTCAGACCTTTAAGACTTTCTCCCTCATTTCTTTGGGAGGATATCTATATCCTTTGATGGAACATTCCAGCCTAAGGAAGTTTCTGTCAGCATTATCCTGAAAGTGTTGTCAGATGTGTCAGGGGTTAGACATCAGAAACATACTTGCACCAGTATTAGAGAAGTTAATTTCCAGCAGCAGCAATGCAAATTCACATCTGGGAGAAGGGAGTGATAAGCAAAGTATAGCTACAATAATATCAAGGCTGGAGAAGTTCATTTGTTTCCTGTACCAGTGCTGACATGGATAATTTGGTTGTCATTTCTGCAGTTGTTCTGGCAGCACAAGGATTTTTAGGTACAACAATAAATTCTTCCTGGAACTGGTGCACAGGTCTGATGTTTTATTCCCCACTCCATTAAAAGCAGTAAAACATGGGGCATTATTTTCTATTTCACTGGTAAGGGGTTTTATGAATCTGAAAAACCCAGAGAATTTCCTTGTCTAAAACCACTTTCAAGTTACAAATTTTCTTCACTAAATAAGAAAGATTTAAGATATAATCTTGGATTAGTATATGATTTCTGCACATTTGGGGTATATCTAAGAAAATAATCTCTCCAGCTATGATTGCAGGCACTACACTTTGATATAACTTATTTCAATAGACAAATAAGAGCTATTAAATCCTAAAACTTTGGCATCCTATGTCTCCTTTTCTGGAGGCATAGGAGGCATGCTGCTGGCTAGGGAGTGTACTGTGAACAGAATTCAACATGGAATTTGTCTTGGCTAACTTCAGTCATCTTTGGTGTGGGCATTCACACTTAAGCCATAGGGCACTGTATCAAAATTACACAGATCTGAAAAAGGAGAAGTCAATTTTCATTACTTGGAGGAAAGCACCATTTGGTCTTAAATGGCAGCATTTGAAGGAAATACCATTTCTTAGTAGGATTTCTTATCTGGATACTATTATAAGGCAATAAATAATAGCTTTCCAACAGGATCACTATGGAGACCATAGAGTTTTCTGCAGCAATATCAAGGCATCAAGACTTTCAAATCCTGTTGCAGTCAAGCAACTTTGTTGTTATGTTGAGAAAGCAAAATTTAGGCATGAATAAAGGGTAAGGATAGATTCCCATAGGTGAGTGACCCTTAGTTCCCCGGCTGCCTCCTGGTGATCAGCTTTCCCTCTACATTTACAGTCACTCTTTTATGCTTTGTTTTGTATTGCTTCTCTCAAGAATTTCAATACAGCACTTAAAGCAGGTAATTTTATGTATGCATTCCCAAAAATTAACTAATTTTACCCTGTAATTCTAGCTGCTGCTTTGCCTTAGTGTGTTTTGTGAAGTACCATCCCAAAGAAAGGGTTTCAGAAAAGTGAAGAATTGCAATAGGAACAGGTCTTTGGTACTAACATTTATCAATCAAACTTAGCTCTGAAAATATCATCTCTCTGAAGAATTGTAAAGGGAGATGTTAGATTCCTAGATGGAATCCTGTACTGGGTTTTTCTTACTATTCATTTCAGGGTTAGCTGGCTGATGGGCCAGAGCCAAGATTTCAGAGAAGTCAGTTAGGGCTGCTTTCTGTTAAATTTGATGAGAAATGCAGACAAAATAAATAATAGATTCTGAAAAGAGCTACAAAATTAACTGTAAATAAACATGTTATTTTTCCTACAGCCATCTTAATTTTTCCACTTTCTATTATTTTGTTGGTCATAAAGTATGAAATATTTCTTCCAAATATGTATGAGTCAACACTTAATATACTGAACAGTAAATATCAGAGTTTCTGTAGTCACTGTAACTTTACATTATTTGGATTTTGGTTAGTATGTTTTGAATGTGAGTATTTGTTCTTAATGGATGACATTTTCTTCCACTTAGTTCTGCTCAGCATGACATTTAATGAAATTTCAGAAAAACACCAGTTCTTCAGAGTCTGTTATTCAAACATCATGCCAGAAAGACTTCCAGAAACACAATATTTGTTCTTGCAATGATTTGTGGTACTTTTTGATTAAACAAATGTTTAATCAATAGAAGGTTTGATCTGAGATCTTATCTATTGGAAAAAGCAGATAGTCTGTGTTTGATCATCGTATTAACATAACGTACCTATTCTTCAATTTGATCACCATGAATACATTATTACTCTAATTTAGTGGGGTTTTGGTTTTTTAATCTGTTTGTGGTTTTACATTTAATTTTCATTGTTTTCACATAGGGAGACAATTTTAAGCAAGAACCCTGGATACCTGTTAACGAAAGCAAAACAGAAGAAAAAGAGAAAAAGAAACAAAACAATGAAAAGTAATCGTCCAGAAATTACGAAGCAAATGTTACATGGAGTAGCTCATCATCCAGTTCCAGGTGTCCATGATGGATCAGAAAGTGAAGAGGATGATTTGGAAGAAGAAAACAAAAAATCATTGTGTACATTCAGCCAAGGCCCAGAGGATCCAGTAGCAGTTTGTGAAGAGCAGTCTAAGAGTGGCGATGAAAGCCTAAAAGAAGCTTCAGGGGTTTCAAGAGAGAGTTTTCTGGTCACTGTGCCAGAGGTCTCAGTGATGTCAAATAGTGCATGGCAAAATGAATTGCCTGTAGAAAGTGACAGTTTGCTTTTAAGAGATGTAAAACCTTTTTGTACTGAAAACCTAACCAAAAATGCATTAGATGTTGAGGAAGCAAATCAAAGATACAAAGACAATCTTGGCAGTTTCCTGAAAACAAGCAGTGATAAGAATTCCATCCAGGAAACAGAAGGCATTTCTGAAGATTATGGTATGTCACTGTTAAGCACAGAAAACAAACTGGGATCGTGTCACATTACCTGTGAACCTGATTTGGAAGTCAAGCTGGTAAGTTTAAACAGTGAAGAAAAAGAAATCTCTCAGTGTTACAATTCAAATGTACTTGATAACGTGCCTGATAACACAGAGGGCAAAGGTGCATTAAAAGCAGAAGAGACTAGCTCCAATGCCTGGGCTTTTTTTTCAGTTAATTTATCTACTGAGGAGTTGCAGATGGATGTCAATACTCAAATGTCTCTCTCTCCTTCCTCTGAGGATAAATTTGTAGGTGAACAAAGACTTCAAAAAGTGATGAAACCTGAACAGACGCACATGAACAGTTCAGCAGAGCTAAACTGCTATCAGTCAAACGAAGGATTGGTAAAGGAAAACCATCATGAAACAGAAACAGAGGAGGCTGGCAATGTAATAAGCAATGGTCTGTCTGCATCTCCAACTGGTAAAGTGCACTTTGATTCCCTGGTGGAAGCCGGGGCTACCTCCACACAGGGTTCAAGTGAAGTAAATGTGCCAATAAATGATGCTGCACCAATTTCCCTGAAGAGGAAGAGATACAGGAGAATTGTCAACTTAGCACCAAAGTTTAACCTACCAAGACAGATCACTGGTCATACAGAAGGAGGGAAGGAAGTCCCAATAAGAGAAGATACTCCCCAAAAATGTGTTTTGGAAGTGAGGCAAAAGATCTTTCTAAGCAAGGACTGTGGAGAAGCACACGAACAGGACCATTTGTTGCAGGAATGTTCCTTACCCACTCCGGATGCAGATGCTCTGTTACACAATATTTCTTACATTCATTCAGGACGGTGTTCTCCTATATTAAAATGTGCCTTCAAGGTTTGTGTAGATTCCAAAACTAAGCAGGAACAAGCAACAACACTTCAGCCACAACAGGTAGTTGATAAAAGAGAGGATGAGTGTGAACACGTTTCTTCAGAGGTTACAAATGGCAAACCAGATATTTTGTCTTCTGTTAAAGTAGTTTCGGAATATGTAGAAGATTCTAATACATTGGCAAGCTGCAGTGAAAATGCAAACAAAGCAGATGAGTCTGAGCCAGCAAAGGCCTCACAACTTGAAGATTATCAAGATGCAGATATGAAATGTAGTTTTCTTGGACTTCCCTTATCATTAGGATTTGCTTTTCAACTTGTGCAGCTCTTTGGTTCTCCAGGTCTTCCACTGGGTATAATGCTTTTATTACTACTCCTATGTAAAGTAAAAAACCCCAAAACAACACAACCCTCAAAAAACCCACAACCCTCTCAAAACCACAGCCAAAAACAAAGTACTCCCTCCAAACAAAAAAAAAAACCAAACAAAAAGACTATGGTTAAAAACTAATTTTTATTGCAGTTCTTAGTTAAATATTAATCCTGTTGAAACAAATCAGTGCTGCTTTGGTGGTAGTTTTTAGTTTTTACCTGAAATCCTCAGTCTCTGTCAGAGGGGCTTTTGGTTTGGTCCTGTATTTGCAGTCTTTTTAGTAATAAAAAAATTACTAACTTCAAAGCATGAAACCCTTGCTGACATTTTAATATATCCTAGTAAGACTTTGCTGTGTTGATTACAGAACTAAGTGCTGTTTTAATACATCCTACTGAGTAAGACTGTACTGTGATGATTATGGAACTAAATGAAAATGTGGTACAAAATGTGTGCTCTTATATAAAGATTGCATATTTGGTTTTATATTCCAGATAGTAACATCCCTTTTTTTTCTTTTTTAGTAAAGTCTTCATACACTCTTACATGGCTTAGTTGCTGTTGAAAATCCCAAAATCTAATTTAGTTTGAAACTGAGTATCAAAAGATGTGTTTTCTGATAGCGAATGCCTTCTTTTTAATCATGCCTGATTAATAAGTATCCCAGTGTTGTACACTTGCCTTCCAGAGCTCCAGATGTCTTATTTTTGTAATTTCAGTTTAACAGTTTTAAGTTTGCAGGTAAAAGACAATCAGTCCTCAAAGGAATTGTGTGTGGCCACCATAGTTTCCCAATATACTGTAGGCTAATGTAATCCCACAGAGCTGTGACCAGCAACAACAGAGTTTTGCTTGGAAGTCACCCTAGAACACCTGCTGAAAGAGCCATGGTCCCCATGCATAATTCTCGGGTCCAAATTTAGTGGAGAAACTGTAACTTTCATTTAGACAACAAACACGATTAAAAACACAGACCAGCTTTTCAGTATACAGATCCCTACATTTGTTTCAGCAGAATTTAAACTTAAGAATGAATTTTCATCTTATGTCTATCTGCCCAAACTGACCTCAGGATTCTTTGTTGTTTTTTAAAAGTCAGTGGCAATGCCAGCTGCCAGAGCAGTGATGCAAATCATAGGAAGCATTACCTGGCGTGGTCCCTAAAGGACCTGCAGTGCTGCTTTACCTAAATCTGGCACCACACACCAAAGAACTTTCCATACAGAACTGAAATTAAGGAAGTAATGTTGATGTCCTCAACTGTTACATTTAAAACATTTTTCTTCCCCAAACTTGGTGAATCTTTGTGATCTTAAATTTCATAATCTTAAAGGGAGTTGGCCTCCACTTGAAAACAGGGATTTTCCAAGAACAAAAAAGAAACGCCAGGCATTCAGAAACACTCAGTCAGTAAGTAAACCAAATGTCCTTCTTCTCTGAGTCAGTAACAGGTGACATTCTCTGGATGGCTTTGGAAATAACCTTTAAGAAATGCAAACCCACCCTGATATCTTTCTAAAGCTTTGCCAGCTTGTGATTGCTGACTGCTGGGGTTTTCCCATCAGAATAGTGCCTGGCTGCCACATTCTCCTTTATTATTATTATCCTAATAATTTCAAAAATTATCATGCTTTTTTTTTGTGGCATACTGTGTACTGACAGGCTACTATTTATTCATGAACACATTTGAGTCATATTCTTTTACAACACTGGGAATTGCAGTCAATTTCTATTGAAATTATTTTGGAGGGGAAATTTTTGGTAAATAAATGTCTTTAGTTATTTATAAATGAAAGATCCAGCTGCCTGTCTTGCTTTTATGATTGTCACATAAGTGTAGAATATATTTAAGACAGTTTTCCTATAAAGAATCTCTTTTCAGTTTCTTAAACAGTGTTAGAGTTAAAATATTTTAGGAAGTAACTTCTCTAGTGATACTGCACAAATTCTTATAATAAAACATTTTAAAATTTAAGGGTTGTTATTTAAGTTCAATTTCTTTTAATTTATTGGCTGAAAGCTTTGTTTTTCTTGTGTGTATCTATTTTTAGGGGAGTTTGTGGGGGACATAAAAATATGGTAGGAAAGCTTTTGTCTAAATAATACCAACCCCAAATCTCCTTCCCCCTCTTTCTCCTTTTGTGCACTGGCCTTAGATTCTAGAAATTCTAAATTCTGATTTTGCTGCTGGTTCACTAAAATATCTACTTAAAAAAATTTCTATAAATAATGTGTGCAAAAATTGTGATTCAATGATTTATTTTGGCTGTGGAGAGATCTGAACACTCAACCGCAAAAAATATTTTCTTCTGCAGAATCCTTGTTGCCAGATGATTATATAGTTCCCCTTGACTGGAAAGTTTCAAAGATGATCTATTTACTGTGGAAGACCTCTGTGGAGGTATGAATTTTAGGGGATTTTGGAAGGTTTTCCAATATTTCAGGTGCAAAGGGGAATTCTTCAATACTTTGGTGATAAATTTGCTTTTATATCCGCAATGAGGAGATGGATGTTTTCTGTCCTCCTCTGAATATTTCTAGAACCAGCTCATTGCCACGGGTAGGATTCAGGTTTTGAAAGATCAACTTCAAAAAATTTTGATACCTGTGTCTTGACCTGGCCTGTGTTCATTAAGTATAAGCTACCATCATTCAGATGTTTTCCTTCTTACAGTTTTCTCTCATCATCTGAGCAAAGCTCATCCTCCATCACCTCTGCTAGAGCTGCAGCAGAGAAGTTGTTCTTTGTGACTGCAGGCAAATTAATTCTCTTTGTCTAGTTGGAAAGGGTTAACTTACAAATTACTTTTTTTCCTTGTCTGGTAGTGGAAATCAGGAAAATCCTGTAAACACAATTAATTGCTAATTATAAAATAGAGCGTGTACTTTCTTGCCCAAAATAACAAAATGTCTTGTCACATACTTTGTTTTTGCTGGACTGCTGTTCTCTATTTTAGGAAAAACAGAAAACAAACGGATTGCAGAATGGAGATGGCTTGACTGGTAAGTCTATTCCATGATACAAAAACTGTATAAAATTCTTCTTATCAAACAGTTTGTCATCACCAATGAGTGATAACACTTCTCTTTGTGCAAAAGCACTAGGATGTGATAAATGAATCTATGCTGCCATTGATTGTGTACATGGTGTGACAGCTGAGGTTGCTGTGAATCATTACTTCACGTTTTCTGATCCAAGTGCTAAAATTGCCTTATAAAATTTCCCATATGGAATTATTCCAGTAGTTAGCATATCCATTCCAGATTAAAATGATGTTTAGCATGATGTAGTCTTCTTGAGGCTTTACTTCCCTGAAAGGTTGAGTATGTTGAAGTTAATTAAACTTCATTATCACAAAAAATCGGCAGCATCGTAATAGAATCATGGAATTATTTAGGTTGGAAAAGACCTGTAAGATCATTGAGTCCAACCATTAGCCCACCACTGCCCAAGTCCACCAATAAACCATGTCCCCAGGTGCCACATCTACCTGCTTTTGGAACACTTTCAGAGATGACAATTTCACGGCTTCCCTGGGCAGCCTGTTCCAATGTCCAGCCGCCCTTTTAGGGAAGAAACTTTTCCTAATAATCAATATAAACCTCCCCAGTGCAACTTGAGGCCATTTCCTCTTGTTCTATCACTGTTTCTATAGGAGAAGAGGCTGACCCCCACCTGGCTGCACCCTTTTTTGAGGCTGTTGTAGAGAGCAGTAAGATCCCCCCTGAGCCTCCTTTTCTCCAGGCTAAACACCCCCATCTCCCTCAGCCCCTCCTCACAGAACCTGTGCTCTGGACCTGTGCTCTGGACCCCCAGCTCCACTGCCCTTCTCTGGACACGCTCCAGCCCCTCAATGTCCTTCTGGTAGTGAAGGGCTTAGAACTGGACACAGAGCTTGAGGTGTGACCTCAGCAGTGCTGAGTACAGGGGCACAATCCCTGCCCTGGTCCTGCTGGCCACACCATTGCTGATACAGGCCAGGATGCCACTGGCCTTCTTGGCCACCTGGGCACAGCTGGATCATGTTCAGCTGCTGCCAAACAGCACCTGAGGCCACACACCTGAGCAGTAAGAGATATCAAGGTTCATGTGAGGCTCTGGACTTCTGCATGCATTAATTCCTGCAGTGTGGAGTTTATGGGATAAGGTTGCTCATTGTCAATTTCCATATGAATGCAGTACAGTTTTACAGGTTACATAACAAGTTTAAAAATACACAATAGTAGTTCCTTGAAAGCTGGTAGAATTTTCTGTCTAAAATAGGAGAGAAATTTACCTATTTTAAAGGAAAGAAATTTACCTATTTTTGGAGAGGCAGCATAAGAGTGGGAATAGGCACACACATGCATGGGTGTTGTCTCTCATTCCCCAACCCGTATGAGAGACAAAACTGAAAGATTTCATTTATTTCATAGGCCATTTAGGAGGGGAAAATCCAGAGGATTCTGATAAAATAAAAGCTTGTTCTATAAATATTCTATCCTGACACAACAGAGATTACAGACCATGTAAGGTAATTTCAGGTGTCCTTGGCTGCAGTTTGTAATTTCTTTATTTTTTAGATGATATTATTAGTCTTGAAGATCTAAATAAAAATCACCAAGAGAATCGAGACTCTTCTGAAACACTATCAGACATGGAGCTGTGTCAAGCTGTGAGAGAGGAGAACATCATAACCTGCTCTGGCACTGGCTGTCTGGATGCTGCATTTCATCAGTCGTGACTGACTGTCTCAAATTCTGCATGAGCAAACAGGTAATCAGTCCCCTTGTGAATGTTTTGCTCTTTTATTATATTTGACCAAATATTTAAAGAACATTGTTATAATTTTTAAGGTGCATTTCATATCCCCCAACTTACTTTGGTTTTAATTGAATTAATGTTGAGGGTTGTTCAGATTTTGGTTTTTTCAAACTTAAATGAGGAAAATAGAAGGCAGTATTTTGTTATTAAAGCCATATGATTTTATTTTTTCCTCTGAAATCTAAAACATGCATGGTGAAGTGAAAGCAGGGTAGGATGCCTAAGAGCTGGACTTTATTACAACAGTTTGGTTGCTGTGGCAATCTGTTATGAGTCATGAGAGTCCTACTTTCCTTGTCTTTTCAGCATGGAAAGTAATCCTGCCTCCATTAAGGGTCTAATTATGAAGAGAACTTGATGAGTAATAAAACAGTATTTCACCAAATTATGAAAAAGTGACAGTTCTTCTTTTCAGTGGAGAAACAGTAGCAGGAAGTCACAGTAAGACTCCATATATTGAAGTGTTAAGTTTTCATAATGTTTTTATTTGGTGTGACAAAGTGTGCTCCTGAGTATTAGAAAGTATGTTAACGTGTTCTTGCTTGTCTCATGAATTTTTGAACACTGTGGTAACTTGGCAAAGTTTCTTTGGTTTGTTTATGGGAGAAATTCTAGGAAAATTGTGATAAGAAGGGAGGATTATGGGTTCCAGCAGGAAAATGCTAGCTTAACTTCTCTATCATTTGCCATCAGTTGTTCTTTCCAAAATGGAAAATGGATTAATCTGTAGTTTTTAAACAAATAAACTGAGGCAGGTGGCAATAGAATGACTTGCACCGTGAGCAAACTGAGCCAGAAAAAGATTCCATATCCTGAAGGTTAAATTATTCCCATCCAGACATCACAGGACTGCTGGAATACCATCCACATGGGGTCTAGTCAGGGGGTCTTTGTCACCAGGTGCCCTGTGCCTGACCTGAGCATGAGCTGATGCCTGGAGCAGGATTCAAGGAGGTGGATGTGCACTGTGTTGGGGCTGTTACAAACATGGAAGTTTTCATAGTGGAGGTTCATGTCAGAGGGGAAGTAGTTGAATAGTTTGGGTTGGAATTGAAACCTCTTGAATGGGGTTTGATTTGATTATATGTAGTTGATGACAAAAATGACATTGCAGGCTATTTGCTGATTAGCTGCTACCAGCTACTGATGTAGGAATGTGAGGGACATCTCTGTGAACCACTAGACCAGAGAGCACTGGTCTCGCAGGGTGCTCTCAGCACAGGTCATTGATAACATCAAGAACATCGGGCAGCAGTATTTCCCTCTTATATAATCAAATACTACACTATTTGGTTGGCAAATAAAAAAGATTTTCATTAAATACTTAGGCTTATGCCTGCTACCAATTTTTACATGCTACTTGTTTATAATATTGCAAATACAAACACTCTAGAGGCAGGATTTTGGCTTATGGTCCTGACTGGATGTCTTGTGTGGGTTTATATCCTAAGCTATTATTCAGAAATGTCCAGGTTATTGATTAAATGTTTATATGCTAAAGAAACCAATGTGAAGACCTTTGTTATCTTCCTAGAAGAAAATTGTGAAACATGAAACATTTTTTTTCCCTTTTGTGCTTCAAGAAAAGAAAGACACATGCTAGTAGATTATCCTGCCTTATTGTCTGTACCTTTATGTGCTTGCTGAATCCAACAAGCTTTTTCCCATCAGATTTAATCCCTTTGTCTGTCTGCTCTGCTACTCCCAAAATTGTTTCAGCCTTCATCTCCTGCTTGTTGCAAGTGCAACAGAAGTGGCCCAGAGCTCTGTGTGTTGTGACCCAGCCACTGTCTGCTGCCAGGAAACCCTAGTTTGTTATGTTGTGTTGCAGTCTAACGCTCTGTGTCAGCTTGTGTGATTTATATGGAATATAGAATGAGAGCAATGCAGACTTTGCCATCAGAGAAGACTCCCCGTCAATCTTTGGTTTATAAAAGGCCTTGCACTGTCTCTGCAGGGCTTGGTCATTGAGATCTATGCTGGAATGGGGTGATACAGGTGGAATTTTATGTTGGGGGGAGGAGGGAAGTTAATCAGGGGTTAACTGAGGGTTTTGTTTTGCTTTGTTTTACTTCAGCATCTGAAATGAGTCAGGGAAAGTCCTGAAGGCTGTTGGAGGGAGAGGATGAGACACCAGAGGTCAGATGGGTTTAGGTTGCTCTAGAGCTGTGATCTGCCACCTCAGACCAGGCTGATGCAATGGATCGGTGCTGCCCAAAGTGTGAAGTGCCCTTCCTCCCAGCCCTGCTCCAGATAGCAGCTCCAGCACTTGCTGGCTGACATGGAGGCTATCATTTAACTCCCTTACCCCACAGCAAACAAATCAATACTTTTCTGCTGGACTGAGGGATTTGGATAAGCTGCTGTAAGGTCGGGCTTGGTGCCAAGGCTGGGGCAAGGGAGCAGGTGGGGTCGTGCTGCTGCAGATATGAGGAGAGGATGTGTGCAGGGCATCCTGTCTGGGCAGCAGTCAGCTCTGATACCGGGGGCTGTGTGTTCTGCAACCAAACCTTCAGGTGGAGGACTCCCCTAAAGCTTTTAGAAACGTAGGATGTTAAAGGAATTAAACCAAGAAAAGTATGTGGAAAGGAAAAAGCATGTCTTGGGGTTTTCAGTTGGCTCATGCTCACTGTCAGGCACAGGATGCTGGGTAATGCAGACCCCATGTGGGTATTGCAGAGCTCCTCTGAAGCCTGCATGTAGGCATTGTAAAAGACAGGCGATTTTTTCTGATCGATAGTGCCCCTGGCTTTGAGGGATAAAGTTGTCTTGTCTCACCACAAAATAATTCTCCTCTGGTTGCTGATTAAAGCAGACTTGCCAAGAATGATGTCCCAGAGTGGTTGCAAAACTGCTCAAGTGAACAACTGTAAATGTTGAAATGGATTTGATTCCTTCAAATGTCAGGGGGAAATGAATAACTAGGAAAATTGAGACGTTCCAACTGAAAGCTTTTAAAATCATAGGAAATCAAGGAGAGCTAATACAATCACTTAGGTCCCTTTAGGTTGGAGAGTAAACCGAGCATTACTGGCTGAGTGCAACTTAATTTGTTAGCCAGATGATCATATTGTGTAGGGGTGCTTTTATTCCAATGGGAAGGTGAACAGTGATGCTGTTCCTCTGAGAAAACACAGGGTTAATCTCAAGTTTTTGTGAGAGCTCCTTATTGCAGCATTGGCAGCACATCAGTATTTGTTCAGGAGATTAAGCAAGAGTTCCCAGTTTGAGGAATGTCAGGATCAGTGAAAACAGCATTATTTTGGTGCCTAGAAGTTCTCCTCAGACCAGGACTCACAACTACCAGGTGCAATACAAATGTGTCAGTTGAAGCATTTTTCTGCAGGACTACTTCAAAGCAGAAGCTGGCATGTTTCTTTTTGAGGCACAGAAGTCAGTAACTCCCTGCAGGAACATTTCTTCCACAACAGCCTGGAAGGGTGTGGTTTGGGAAGGGTGTGGATGGGACAAATCTCTTGATGCCCTGTGTTATCGCTCCTCCTTTCCCTGGATGTGCTATTCCCAGCAGTTCCCTTTGCTGGCTGTGACGCTTCTGAATGAGGCAGTTCAGCTCTAACATCTAATGCATGAAGACATCCAAAAAGTTTTTGGTCTGGACTATGGAACTGAAACAAACTGTCCTAGAGCCCATGAGATCAGCAGGACATGGGCAAAAAAGCAGGAATGTATAGCTGGGACAGGCAGGACTGCGTTTTTGCTAACAAGAAAAATGTAGTCTGAAAGACACAAAGCAGACTAAATCAGTCTTCCAGTAAATACCATCCATCATCTTCCACAGAAAATATCATCCCATGGTCAAACCTCTTCCACTTGCTACTTTGATACACAGATAATAGGGAGAAAACTTATCTGTCCTTTTACAATGAAGCTTGAAAAAGCGTACAGAATTGTGACCAGAAAATTTCACCTGCCTTTTACAGTGCTTACCAGGAAAACCTGGCCAAAAAAATCACTAAAGCAGAGAGTCTAATTACCTGGGGGAATAAGAGCTGCCCACAGCAGTGTTTCTGAAGCTCTCAGGAAAGAGCAGCCATTGGGTTGTGCAGGTGCCTCACACAAACTGCGTAACATGAAAGCCTGTGAGGTCCTGAGAGCATGTAAGAGGGGAAACAATTCACACTGTAACAAAAAAAAAAAAAAANGGCGGGAGGCTGGTGCTGCTGCGGGGGCTGCCGGGCGCCGGCAAGAGCACGCTGGCCAGGTAAGCGTGCCCCGGCTCCGGGCCAGGAGGGGCGGCCGGACAGGGCTTCGGGAGCCCGGGTGCCCGCCCGGCACTCGCTGCACACCCGCCAAGGCGGCGGGGGCTCCGGACAGGGCTGGGCTGGGGGTCGGGGGGAAGCGGGAGCCTTGCGGGAGCCTTGGCTGATCGCAGCCGCCTGGAACCCCCCGGCTTCAGGCCCGCTCCAGGTTGCGCTGTCCCGGGCACCTGTGGCCGTGTCTGGGTGTCCTGCCGTAGGAGTGTGCGAGCTTCTGTTCCAAGGGAGCGGTACATACAGGGATGCTTCTGGTCAGATGGACCGATCACCGCGACCGAGGCAGTACTTGTTCCTTTTCTTAAAGGCGCCAGATTGGTGGTTGTTTTTTAAATTATTATTCTTATTATTTCATTTATTTGGTTGTTTGGTGGTTTTTTTTTNCACTATGGTGGTATTGGTTGAACAGCTGTTCATTATATAGGGTTTGTGATGTGCAAAAAAATTCACTGTGTTACTCTTCTCCTTATTTTTCAGCTTTGAGATGGTAAGGTCCTTACTGCCTCTAGTTTTGACATCCAAGTTCTTATCTTCCTTTTCCACTCTCCTTGCATTTCTTTATTTTTCCTTTGCTTTCTATTGTCTGCTTCCTCTCCATTCTTTTTAACGTTTAAAAGAAATAACCAACAGCTGAGTATTAGAGACTTCAAAAAACATTGGACAGGTGAACTCTTCTCAGTCTGAGGATTGGATTTACAGCTGTTAAGTCTTTTTTGCAGCCTGTGCTGTTGAGGGACTTCAGCAGAACCTCTTCTTTTTTTTATTTCAGAAACTTCTTGCTTTGATTCCACCATGGAAGGACTTCAGTTGGCCACCAAGGATTTTATATGTGAGGGATAACCTGGAAGAAAGAAACTACTGTAGATTTTTTTGGTGTACATCTTTGGCCACCTCCCCCCCCAACACTGCCCCCCAGTATCAACCTCTCTGTCCATGTAATAATGATCAAAATTGAGATAACATTGTGTATGGCAAAAGGTAACTTTCTGAAGCCATTTGGGATTTACATTTTCTCAGTACAGATCCTCAAGGGTGGTATAAAGAGATTGAGAGTGGAGACCAGAGGCATCTGTCACCATGGGGTTTGAGCTTCAGGCTCTGGTATTTAATTCACTTGTATCAGGATCCAGGATGTCGCCAGAGGAGCAGGCAGTGATGCTCACCTGCAGGGAAGGGTGTTTGTTACGTGTCTCAGCCTACTTCTGCCTTCACCCTCAGTCATAATTACACCCAGTCCCTTTACAACCTCAAATGGTGAAAATCTTCGTCTGTCATTCCTATTCACTCATCCAGGGGTACACAACTTCCCTTCTTTTCTCCTGAAACCAGGCTTTATGTATCCCTTCAGCTGGACTCATTTGGGAATTTGGGACTACAAAATCAAGAACATTTCACTATAAAACTGATTCAAACATATATATGGTTTGTGGTAGATTGAGAAGATGTTTAACTAGCACTGGTAACCAGTGATTGGATGTTTCTGTTAATGGTGTTGGAAATATTTATGTATGTAGAGAGAGCTAAATTATAATTAACTATAGAAAGCAACCTCTGTCAATTATGAGGCAGGCAGAAGGCTGGACACTTCCTTGTAGGGAGAGGGAGTGGCAGAAAAGACAACTGTCATCTCACTTAGCAATGACCAGTGTGAGAAAAGATTGAGGAGAAGCAGCAAACTTAGGTTGTGTCTACTTGTCAGAAATAATACTTCTCACTTGTGCAGCTTGCAGATTCAGAATATTTCTCCATTTATTCTTTCATCTCCTCTTCCTCACCTTTCCCTGCACATATTTATACATCATCTGAAGAGCCAGGACCTGACTGCCCGTGCTGAAGCTCCACCATGCTTGAATTTGCCATGTCTCCACTTTCTACTTAAATACTGCATCTACATGTAAGCAGCTAACAACTTATGTATTTCTAAATTAGTGTTGTACCACTGGCAAAATTTTCTGGCTACACTGTTTGAATGGATCTCCCATGTACATGTGTGTTCTTTCCTTGGCTGGAAATGTCCTGCTCTCCTACCAGCAGAACATTATACAAAATGTAGAGGTGAGGAGGAAGGGAGTTCATACCAGCCGTAACCACAGCTACAGACTCCTGTGTTGTACCAGTGGCAGCAGGCAAGTTAGTTTAATTTAAGGAAAAGGTCACTCAAGGATTAATGCTGTCTTCCTACTTCTCTTTATTGAGCAAGAAATCTGAATGCCTATATTTTCTCTTACTGAATCCTGGCCTTCCAGAATGCTTGAAATAAAAATAGTTTTCGAAATCTTACAGTATGTTTGTATGGGCAAATCATGTTTCTTTCATCTCTTTGTAGAGTGTTGCTAATTTAAGTTTCCTTTAACCCCCTCCCCCCAATATCTATCAATTTCAAATTTTGTCTCTTCTTTCCTGCTGCATTTTTCCCATTTGCTTCAACTAGTGTTGTTGTGCCATGTCCCTGGGGAGCTAAGCGTTCTCCCTGGGCATGAACACTCTCTTCAGCACTATTTGCAACCTCAGAACCTAAAACTCCAGCACTGAGGTTTGGTGGTGGTGTATCCCTGGGGCATACCTGGAGCTGGCTCCTGACCGAGTTGGGCGTGATGCTGTGTGTAGCTCTGAGAGGGAGGGTGTGATACCACTCCAACTATTTTTGGTCTTACGGAAAACTATAATTTCTTTGGCTTCTTTGGTGATCAAGTTAATGGAAATCAGGTTTTCTTCAGAAGAGATAAATCTTGTTAAACTTCCTTCACTTTCTCTTATGATAATATGTTTGAAAAAAAAAATTAGGTTGATGTAGGGAGTGTAATGCAGGGGGTCATTTATTCCTTGCTGAGCGGTTGTTTAGCTACATCCCCTTGTTATCCTTGGTTGAACAGGACTCTGACAGCTCGTTGCTAGGGAGGGGCCGGGCGGAGAAGAAAATCTCTCCGTGCATACCTGGTGTCCTGTAGCCAGCCCCACTTCTCTTGTTGCCTTTGATGATTCATTTCCCTTTCGGGCCTGCCCTGTAGTTCGCAAGACAGGGAGGCAGCACGTGAAACTGAACGCTGCCAGCGCTAGCTTGTGTTCTCCTGCCTGTGAGAATTTGGGGAATAATCCTGATTTTAACTAACTGGAGATGATGGCTTGGGCCAAAGTTCCGGGTCCGCGGCGAGTGCCGTAGCTGAGCGCTTGGGCTGTGCTGCCGCAGATGCCCGTCCCTGCCCGTGTCTTTGCTCCGGCAGCTTTCGATTTCGCGGGGCAAAGTCTCGGCCGCCGGGGCCATGGAGGGACGCGCGCCCGGCCCCGCCCGCGGGGGCCGAGGGACGCGGGGCCGGGGTCGGGGCGGGNTTCAGGCCCGCTCCAGGTTGCGCTGTCCCGGGCACCTGTGGCCGTGTCTGGGTGTCCTGCCGTAGGAGTGTGCGAGCTTCTGTTCCAAGGGAGCGGTACATACAGGGATGCTTCTGGTCAGATGGACCGATCACCGCGACCGAGGCAGTACTTGTTCCTTTTCTTAAAGGCGCCAGATTGGTGGTTGTTTTTTAAATTATTATTCTTATTATTTCATTTATTTGGTTGTTTGGTGGTTTTTTTTTGGTTTTTTTTTTGTTGTTTTTTTTGTTTTTTGGGTTGTTTTCTTTTTTTTTTTTTTTTTTTTTTTTTTTTTTTTTTTTTTTGTGGTTAATCATGAATACAGTAAAGCACTAAAGCACTTTCTGACTGAAAACTAACAACTCTGACTTCTGTTTCCATAATGTCCTGCAATTCCTGGTCAGAGCCTTAGGGGTGTATAAAATGGGCAGAGGAGACCACTCCATTCTCCAACAGCTCAAAGAATGATTGTAAGTAGGTGGAAGAACACAGTGGGGGGTGCTGGGAATTTGCACTGCAGTTGGTGTGACCATGCAGCCATAGTTTGGTATCACAAAATCTCTCAGTCTGGTGTCACGCAGCTCCCAGTGCCACCCACTCTCTAGCAAAAGAGGAACATTCCCTGTCTTCTTACTCTGCTGGGCCGAGGAGCCTGCACTGGGATCATGGGGTGCCACAGGAAGGGCTCTGCTGTGAGAGGTGGCAGCACGAAGCTCTGGGATACACTGGGTTCATCTGCAGTTTTCTCTTCTCAGTACAATACTTCCCACTGGGCCTTCTGCCTCACTGCACTTCAGCAAACAGAGTTTGTTCTTGAATTGCCAAATGCTGTGTTTTGCCCACACCCAAAATACAGATCTCTTCCTTAAGAAGCTGTTTAAGTGTGGGCCTGCTCCTTCAGGGGGATTTGGGTCTTCTCATAGCACAGTAAGAACATAAAGGTGTGGGGACATAGGCAGTGCAAGTGACTGACTCACCTGTACTTTTTAGGTCAAAACATAAGGTTAATTATTAACGACATAGTTACAAAATCAGAGGTAAGTATTGTAGTAGCTGTGAGATGAGTGTTTGAGCATCTTTCTCTGTTTCTAGCCCCTGTTAATCGAATCCTTGTGTTTAGCTGTTCATCAGCACACAGATCAAAAGGCAGCGTTTAGTACCTCTCCTTAACCCTGTCCAGATTGTGGAAGGACTGTTCCAAGAGAATGCTTTTGCTCTCTTCACACCACTGCATACCTTTTGGTGTTGGTAAATGCAATGTGCTGTGTAGGGCAAAGTTTGCAAAAAATGACTGTAAGAAATCTCAGTGCAAGATCCTACTGGAGGAGGAAAGTGGTTGTTTATTTGCAAAAGCACTCTGTAAACTCATTTTAGAATTTATTTGCTCAGATTTTATTCACTCACAATATCTCAGCTTAATACTTGCAAGCATCAAGATGCATGTGTGCAGGAGGTCTGCCTGAGATCAGAGAAGGCAGACACAGAAAAGGTCTGTCAGCTGTCCCATCCTTGCTTTCTCTGCTGGGTTGCTCTCAGTTGGTGGTGACAGGGTGGATTTTGTCAGGTCTGCTGTGCCATCTCCAGCCAGCAGTTTCTATGCTGCCATCTTTTTGCCTGTGAATTCTGCTTACTTGGTGCTCTGTGAATCTTAGGTGGGTTTTTTTCCTCCCTTATTATATTCATTTTCCCATTTTGGGTGTCTTTTCATCCTCTGCCCCTCCTGGAACCAGGGAAAGGAGGCAGGTGTGGAGAGGCTGTTGTGACCTGCTGGTTTTCCAGTGGGAAGTCACCGGTGCTGGGCCTCAGCTGAGTGCTGGCCTTGTGGGGGTATAAATAGCACCTCTCAGTTTTATTGCTGTTAATGATCTTGGCTGTCAGTGGGTACCATTGTTTTAGCTTTTGCTCTGTTCTTTCTTCTGGTGCTTTCACATCCACCTGCATTCATTCATTGTGTATCAGGCAGTATTTCTTTATTTCTTTCACAATCTCTACATCTTTACAGTGCTCATAAGTCACAAAGCATGAATGTTATCAGTGGTGATACTGCAACCCAGTGATTACTCCAGCTGAAAGGCCCCTTTTCCACTTGTCACACAACCCTAGGAAAAACCTTGGATCCATGGCTTGTTTCCCTGACCTTTCAGTGTCACCCAGCAGAGTTTGGATACAGCTTTGTAAGCTTTAGTTATGGCATTTTCATTAAAATTATTTCCTCATCCTGGTTGCTCCCAGCTGTCAGCAGCCTGATATTGGCATGGATCAGTTCAGGTCTGGTTTTTGGTTTCTGGTAAAGACAGCGAAGGAGCCACCTTTGATATATTGAGTAGTCAAGCCAGGACGAGGAGTTGGTCTGCTCACCATCAAACCTTGCCAATGGCTTCACTGTTCAGGATGTGCTTCCCTGAACCACGTATTTTAGGTGGTCCCAGGCACCTCCCTCGAACCAAATAAACCAAATGTCCCTGAAGCATGAAGGAGAGGGGAAGCTGTGAGTTACATCTCCCAAGAGCCTCTGTCTGGCGTGTTGGATGTGCTCCTCCCAAACACATTGTCCTTGACTTCACAGTGCAGGCTTTGTGATCCTACTGAGGAAACTGCTATGAAAAAGGTTATCTGAGGTGTAGTAGCAGATAAACTTCCAAAAATGCCTCCAAAATTAAAGTGAGCCACGTACAAGCTCATACCTGCTTCCCCAGCAAACTGCACTGCACAGTAGCTGCATTTCCAGCTCTTCTACAACACATTGCTGTGCTGCAGAGCTCAACTTACACCTAACCCTTCATCTAACAGTTTAACTCAAGCAGTACAGGCTGGGCATGGTCAAACTTGTACCTTTTCAGCCACAGCTGTTGATTTATTGCTTGCAATGAGCTCCTTCTTGTGGTCCCTTGTAAAGCACAGAGCGAGTAATCTTTCAGAACAGGAGGGGAAAATTGCACTGGTGCTGAGGCATCGCTGCTTGGCACAATCTGTGTCTTCTCCAGTTCTCTCTGCTTCTGTTGCCTGGTACATCCCAGCACCTCCAGTCCTGGGCCAGCTGTTCCCCACGTTACCAGCACCCGATCCCACTGCAGAACTGCAGCTCTGATGGTTTCATGGACTTCAGCTGTGCAGCTGTTGCCTTCCCGCAGCGTTGCACTGTGAACATTTCCCTTTGCGTGAAACCGCTTCAGGTGAGTCTCCTGAGTGTGCTGATCAAATGCAACACGAGCCTGGTGCTTTACAAATCAGAGCCGTGGCTGCGCCCGCCGCGGGTGGGACACAAAGGCACTGCGGCTGTGCTCTGCTCAGCCCGGCAGAGTCCTCGGGGCACCAGGAGTTGTTCAAACACAACACGCGGTGGGTCGTGCTGGGCATGTGCTCCCGATGTCGCAGTCCTGCCTGCGAGCCTACTGAAACAAGAGGCTTTTGGACACGTTTTAATGCCACAGAACATTTAATGTTGGGAAGAATGGCCGGAGCAAGTGGTTGCATGTGGTTGCCAGTACATACATGTTCTGGTCTCTGATACACTGTTCTGTGGCCTTCTGGGTACTGGAAACGTTTCTTCCAATCTGCTATCAGAAGTTAATTTATTTTCAGGTTTTCTGATGGAAAAGCACGACAACCTATGGATACAAAATGTGTTAGGTAGGCTCTATCCTTTGTTAAAGAAAGGTATGCTGCTGTTTCAGAAACTACAAAGGATAAGAAAGTAAGAAGAGAATGGGGGCTGTTTCCTCTGCTTACAATGAATCTCAAATCCTTTTCTCCTCACCCTTCTACAAGGTGAAGGAGGTACTGTATCCACCGCAAGATGGAGAGGTGTCGCACTGTGCAATTACATGTCCAAAGCAAATTAATACTGAGCCTTTGACAGATGCTGCCTGTCACTATGCAGTGCTTCCAGTTCAATGCCTTCTTTAAAAAATGCAAACATAGCTCCTATGTGTCCTTTGATCTTGCAAAGAGATTGCATTTTTCTTTTCCTCTTTAACAAGCTTTACACTTGCTGATCTAACAGCAGTGGGTAATTGTCTTTTTATGGGGCTGTTCAAGATTTATTCATAAATAATGGTGGTCACAAGCCTTCCCATTTTGCATAGCTGGTGTATGTTTCTCTAAAATACAGGCCTTTTAATTGCACACAGTGATTAAGAGCCTGATGTGATTATGCAGGACCTTTCTTCTAAGTCCACTTGAGATCCTGTGAAGATTGTGGAAGGCTCATTTCGTAAAGAACACAATAAAGGGTTCTGGGTGCCCTTTGGAATGATAAGGCACAAAAGAAACAGGAGTTTTATCAGCTTTGCGGGCAATAGGGAAGAAATTACAGAAAACAGCTGTAGACTTCAGTGACAGTTTGGGTGTTTTGGAAAGCTAAAAGTTAAAACCAGCAAAATAAGCAGAAGGTAAAACATCTTTTTCCCACTTCATGTTTTCTTATGTTGCTGTCAGCAGGAGCTCATTTGATATGAATATAGCAAATGTGACAGTAATTCATAGCTCTCAGCACATTTTGTCCCATATTTTTCCTCCTTTGAAACACAAGTTTTATCTACATTAAGTATTGGTATGAGGACAGTAGACTGAGCTTACAGATATTCACCTACAGTTTAGATTGCTTAAGGGTTATACCAAAGCTTTCAAGCAAGTGTGTATATCTGTGCTGAAAACTCAGTAAGGTATGTAAGAAAATGGATTATAAAACTTGCACTAGTTGAGAACATTTTTAAAAGAAATACCGAGCAAAAAAAATAGTCTTGAGATCTTTCAGTAATGTGTACAATTTTGTGTGCCTTTTAGTAGCTAAAGGGACAACAAATATTTTAGCAGTCAATTTTTTAGAGAAGAAATTGCAGTGGGTAAAGTGGTGGGAAAAGTGAGGTGCTGAAGCATGGTGAGACTGGATAGATCAGGTTATCAGCACAGCAGATACCCAGATAAGCATTAGGCATGCTTTTCATGATAAGAATTTTTTGCCTGAGACCGAAATGAAAGCAACAGAATTTTACTGTTTGCTAACAGCTTGAAATGTGACTCTTAATCTGTTTGCCCAGCAGTAATTTTGTGCATAAAGCATCCCTTTGGGGCTAGAAGACCTACCCAAGGACAGATAGGTGCTGAATGATGCATGGCTGGGGGCACAGCCGGGTCCTGGCTTGGCCAGCAGCGAGTTGCTGCTCACTGGGGTGGGTCCTTCCAAAAATTAGTATTAATTAATCAGCAGATGGTAGAAGTTACAGTGGAGACAGAGCAAAGTCAGAAGCTGACCTTTATTCAGCTAAATGCATCCTGCAGTCCTAGTGAAGAGCTGCTGCTTGCAGGCAGATTAGGGTACAACTGGTAGGTAAATGGTCGGGACAGAACTGGATGACAGAATTCAGGTTTTTCTGTCTGTGTGCCTGTTCTGCTGATAACCTGGAGGCACCTTTTCCCTTGCTGTTGCCCACGTAGACAAGACACTGAGAAGTGGTTGTTTTGCAACTTGTGGGGATGGAAGAGAAACAATTTTTTAGGGAAGCTGAAATGAGTCACAGGGGCTAGAGATCTTGTGTGGTGTGAGATAGCAGGGCAGCAGCATTCATGTCTGAGAGACACAGGGTTTCTTGATTGACTTTTCTTTCTTTTCCCAAGACATTTTGGGCCTTAGGGAGACAGAAAGAAGTGAGATGATGCCATGGGCTCTCCCTGACTTCTTGCAGAGACTCCCTCCTCCCCGAACTCTTCTCTGAAAGAAAAATTGATAATTCTGTCTATGGACACAAGAAATTCTGGATTATACAGAAATGGGAACACAATTATACGTTAAGTTTTTTTTTTTTTTTTGGTGGTGTCTAAGGACTGGCAGAGGAATGCTTCATATTTAAACCTCCACACAAGGCAGCACTTCCTTCTACCTCCAAGATCCAGTGGCTCTGAGGCAGCTGGCCAGTGTCCAGCAGGACATGCATCCTCTCTCCTTGGCAACCCCAGCCTGCAGGAGCACTGCAGGGGACACACATCCCCCAGTGTGAAGGGAAGTGGGATTGCCCAGTGCCACTCACCACAGCAGTTTGTTTTATGGATCTGCAAATTTGTTTATAAAATATTTTTTATAAACTCAGATTTATTAAATTTGTTTAAAAGCTGAAGATACACAAAATTATTCAAATCTGTAAGAGGAGGATTAAGTGAAACAGGGACAAGTGATAAGAACCATAAAATTGCATAAAAACCACAAAATATTGACTTATCACTCAGATACTTGTTTGCAAATTAAAATTTAAAAAAAGTGCTGTCTGCTTTATAGCCAGAAAAGCCCCCCAAACCAAAGCAATGGTTTTCTGGACAGTCTTTACTAAATGACAAACCCTCCCTCCCGGCTATCTGCAGAATTCTCTCTAGCAAAATTCCCATCATCACAGTCTTCTGACACCAACTTCCATGCCTGGATAAGCAGGTTTGGGTTGCTGGTTTTTTTTACCTTTACAATCCTACTTTCTCAGATAACTCAGGAAAGCTGAACGTACTAATAAGATTAAAGACTCGGATGTTGGTAGTCCAGTGTAGATTTCTCTGCTGACTTAAAGAAATCAGGGCCATGTCTTTCAGCTCTGTTCCTTTCCTCCTACGTGTCCATCTACTGATTGCAGTACTTTCAGATCCTTTAAACTGTGTGTATTTGCAGAGCACTCAAATGACTCATGATTTCATGGTCTCTATTAAAGGGTGTTACCATGTCCTAATCCTTCTTTCATATTTTTATTTTTTTCTGCAGACAGCTGAAACGTGACCACCCCAGTGCTGTAGTCCTTAGTACTGATGACTTCTTTGTAGAAAATGGTGTCTACATCTTTGAGCCTGACTTCCTAGAGGATGCACACAAGTGGAACCAGAAAAGAGGTGACTGAATTTGATCCAGGGACTGTGCAGAATAGTTTTGCATTTCAGGCTGTCTTTAAACTTAGCCCCCAGAACAAAATATCTCAAGGTGGTGTCATATGCTGCAGTTCATGGGGTGTTGGCTAAAAAAATACATTTACCACTTCTGATTTGATCTCTTCTGACTTAAAAAAGGGAAATTTATAAATGAAAATATTTTGGAGGTTGGTTGATGTTATTTTGGAGAGGAAGCACTGCTGAATCTTGATACCCTACAGATAGCAGCCCAGCAGCTGCTCCATGCAGTGTATGCCCTGCAGTCTTTGCCTATAACTTTTAGGTGTCTGACCTGGAAGGGGGTGACAAGGTAATGATAGACAGGAGGAAAACTTACAAGCTGAGTTTTAAGTTCGAGAATTAAAAAATCCAGGTCTCTACTCAATGTACCCTGCTTTTGTGGCTGTGCTCTAAAGGAATTTGTAGTGATGGCAAGCATACTTTAAGATCACATAATGGGGATCTCCTGCAAATAACAATAATCTTGGGCTGGTTTATGTTTTATAAGAGCTTCAGATCAGCCAGAGGCTGCACCATCTCTTCCAGGAGATCTGCTGGGCACTGACCTCGGCTGCCATCTGTGTGGTAGCTGCAAACCCAAGTCTGGTGGGGAGCCAAGCGTGGGAGCAGTGGGCAAAGAAGGGACATTTTGGGGCTAGTAAGGCCTGTCTCAGTGTGTTATTTAATATATTTTAGCTTTATTTAATATGTTACATTGCAGCACGCAAAGCAATGAAGAATGGGAAAAGCCCGGTTATTATTGATAATACCAACATCCATGCTTGGGAAATGAAGCCCTATGTGATGA
The DNA here is from genome assembly GCA_013399225.1 of Rhipidura dahli. NCBI lineage: Eukaryota > Metazoa > Chordata > Aves > Passeriformes > Rhipiduridae > Rhipidura > Rhipidura dahli. The sequence continues at coordinate 60,953 of VXAC01002087.1, forward strand.
TGGTAGGGAAAGCTCCTGTTAATTGCTTTTATTCACTCAGCTCTGACATTCACAAGGTAATCTGACTGAAAAGGTTCTTTATGTGGCTAAGAATATTTACTTCAGTTTTCCCATAGTTCTCTAATTATAGTTAAGGATGGTTATTGTGATGAAGTAGAGGCAGAGGTGCCAATGTAGTTGTTTAGCTGGTCAGCTTTGTAACTCAGTGAAGGCAAAACAACTTGAAAAGATTTAACAGCCTTTGAACCTGCCCTGCTACTTCTTGGTGGTGAGGACATCATCCCCTTCCCCAGTAGTGACATGAATTGAACAGTTCCCAAACTATTTGTTGATAAATATATCAAAATGTGACTTAAAATTGTGGTTCATGACTTGTGAAAAATAGATCATACAGAGTCTTTGAAGACACACTGGTGTCTCTTGTCAGGAATTGTGGCAGAGGTGGCAGTGCTTTTAGTGCAGTTTCATAATGTCACCTTTGTGTCCTTCAGGCACGTGAAAACAGATATGAAGTTACATTCCAAGAACCAGATACACCCTGGAAGTTCAATGTTCAAGAACTGACAAGGTACATTGTTTTCTCTTTGCTACAGCAGACAGCTTCTCATTTTGTTGATATGCTCTGAGAAGGTCAGCCTTCTTCCTCTTCATATACCCTAAACTGTAGCCTGGTAAATGACAACAGAAGGATTGTTGTGGAAAATTTCCATCAATGGGTACCTGGTCTGTAGTGAAGTCAGCCCCAAAACACTAGGGCACAAGCTGCACCTTAATAGCATTAAATGGCAAACCCAAAGATACTCAGGTTTGCAAACTCACGAACAGAAATTCCTGGTGCTCTTTGGAAAGACAATTGCCACGAAGTTGTGGAGGGATCATAGCTGTTGCTGCTCTAGCCAGAAAGCCCTGCATGTTTGAGCATTGTGTTCCCCTCCCTCTCAAACTTGTCATTCACAAGTCCACCCTGGAGCCTGAGCCACATCACATGTGATGTTGCCCTACCTGCACTGAAAGGCACAGCAGTTTTTGACCTCTATCCTTGCTGCTCAATGTCTGGGCTGGCTGCAGCCTTTGGCTGCATTTCTCCACCTGTACGAAAGCTCACCCTGAGGCCAATAAGCTGTTAATGCTAAAACACAGCAATATTCATATAAAATACCACATAGGTCTTCTACACAACTCTTTCATTTTGAACATTTGTCTACTTCCTGTATCCTGTCTGCCTCCTAAAAACAATGGTGTTACATTTTTCAGCAGTCACAATAATATTCCTAAAAAGTAGGTGGAAGTGAACAGGAAGAGATCAGTGGAGACCTGAACCATTATGCTGAGCCTAACAGGAACCTTAGGAAACTGAAGATAACCTCTCATAGACAGGCAGCTAAATTACTTGTATTTTCTGTTACTGTTGACTCCACAGAAGAAATATTCATCATGTCCCTCGGGAAAAGATACAACGGATGAAAGAACAATATGAGCACAATGTTACTTTCCACAGTGTTCTCCGGTCTGAAAAACCAAGCAGAGATTAGGGAAGCTACAGTGGAGCAAGTGCAACTTATGGCCCGGGTCCCCATTCCACCCACCCTTCTGCCTTCCCAAGGAGACCTGGCATAGCACGTATGAACAAGATGGCATTTAACTGAAGATGTGCATTCCTTGGTGTTTTAATTATCAGGGTCTAAGAGTCTCTAGTTTTACATTTTTTCCTAAACTCTTTTTTATTCTTGCGTTTTTCTGCTACATTTCTAAATTACTTTTATTTCTTACAAATCTTTTAATGGCATTGGACTGTGATCTCACAGCTCTACGTGACCAATGTAAGAGCACTGTTCCCAATACAAACTGTACTCCCTCTCATCCCTCTTCCTCCATGAAAATCCATCCAGGCATATGCTGAAACGTAGGGGCTCTACCATGTGCTGCATTTTGGGTGTTTTTATCTGCATCACAGTCTGACACTAACAATAAACATTCCTAACTTACTTCTTTCTTAAAGGCCACTGTGGGCAAGTCTTTCTCCACACAATTGGCATTTCTTGTGATTTTAATGCTTTATATCTGGCTGTATAAGCTTTTTGTATCTACTATCTTGCCTACAGCATTATTGTAACTTTCAGAGGCAAAGTGAGTGACAGCAAAAGTAGCTCAACAGATTGTAGCAAGATTTGATGCTGTTCCCTGTCTCCACTGACTGAATTCATGCTGGTCTTACCTCACTCAGAAATACCTTCTCCAGCCTGGAAGCAAAACACTTCAACACAGCAAACTGAGCTCTTCATCTTGCCAAGACATAGGAGTTCACTGATCCTGAGAGGCTCCTAAAATGAAACATTAGTGTTAGGCCTGTGCACATTAACTCCGAAAGTGGAAACAGGGCTGCAGGAGCAGCTCTGAACAGCTGACGCAGAATCACAGACCAAAGAGCTTTTTAATAATAATTCTGTGGGGCATTTTTCTGTGAATCAAACAATCATAGCTGTTCTCTAAACCTCTTCTAGTGCTATAAGGAAAATCTGAGGAGAAAAGTACAAGAACTGTGCCAGAATTGCAGAGCAACATTTCAGAATTCAATTCTGAGTGTTCCGTTTGGTGAAAAGAACTCTTTATTTTGCCACTTTGGACAGCCAAACAACTATTCTAATGCTGCAGAGGGTAACAAAACTGATGGCTTTAGACTGAAACAAAGATCCTGCTGTAATAAAAGAATGTATCAGAATCAAAGCAATGGCTTACAAAATGTCATCAAACCCTCAGCCACACTGATGCTGTTGTATAATACAGCTTTGTGAGAAGTGTCTACATATTAAACTTCAAGATATTTTGCAAATTAAATGTTATTTTATGAGTCTGTTTTTGTAATAGAACTTTATTAAATACAATTAAGTTTTAATGTACAAAGTGTAAAAATAATTTGAATTTGAAATATATACAATGGTGTACATGCACATTAGCAGCATTTTTGGGATTCTGGTCTTTGTAGCATTCTGTGAGGTGGTGAATGAGTCTTCAGGTTCCTTTGGGTTCTTCTGAAGAGCCTCAGCTACTTCAGAACTGCTTTTGATGAGTTATTTGCTTCTTGGGTAGACCTGGAACTATTTCTCAATGAAAGATCATCAGATAAAGTAGTAACTGTTGCATTGCTGCTTTCATTTACAGCTTTCTTTCCTTCTGGTAAATTATTCATGAGTGCTTGAGTATTAATCATTGCCAGTTCTTCATCAGCAACCAAGTCATTCTCTGGAAGATGGACAGTTTCTCTCGATTTTCTGCATGGGGTGACATGGCCAATATTCTGATCTGTCTCTTTTGATGACTTGCTGTGCTGTAAACCCAAACTTCGTGGAGGCTGAAATGCTCTTTTAACAGATGGAGAAATTACTGAACATATTGGTGTCAGTGGTGGAGGGGCAGGTATGCAACTGAGGAAGTCCATAGCTTTTCTCTTTTTGCTGGTTTTGAGATGGTCTTCATTAACTGTAGCAGATGAAGGTGTTTTTGCTGACCCTGGTGTGACAAGTTTCATATTTGGTGTGCTAGTTGACAAAGGGCTTGGATGCTTCATTTCAATTCTAGAAGACATCTGGGTAAAAAGAAAGTTTTATGTTGAGTACAATGTTCTGTTTCATGAACTTCCTCAATGACTTCCAAAAAATGGGGGAAAACCCCCTGCCCCAATATAAAAATGCTACATCATCATTCATGTCCCATTTAAGTTTAGTTTGGTATCTCCTGATGGTGATTAGTATTATTCCTTCAAGTGTTGATTATTGATAAATCACTGTTTACCTGTACATTAAGACAGAACTTTTACATTTTGTTTCTAAGAAGTAAGCAAAATGTGTGGGAAATTTTCTGTGTCAGATGGTAAGAAATCAAAGCACTCCTAAGTCTTCTACTGCCTTGGCTATGTCCTCCTCACATGGTTGGTTAAAAAAGTACAAAGGAGAAAAAAAATTTGAAGAAAAGCCAGGATAGAACACAGACCAAAAAATTCAAAGATAACAATACACACAAGAAAGATGCCACATAGCAAATCTTTTAAACACAGGCTTGAGAATACATTTAATGTCTTATTTGTTTTAAGATGATTAATAAACCATAAAAATATAAACTAGTTAGTTTATGAAACACATAAACTAAACCTTCAGAATTAAATATTAGCCCTGTCTCTGAAATGGAAAAGGATGCCTTAAAAGCTTAAACTTAGTCCCCAGAGAACTGATATCACACCAAAGTGTTTCCACCACCCCTGCAACTCATGGCAGGAAGAATTTTTGTTCTGACTGTGATCACTATTCCACATCAGAAGCAACTCACCACCAGCGGCTTTCATGGAAAACTTGAGTACTATTTAAATCAATTTTTGTCAAGACTGCTAAAATACATTTACTAGGTGATACCTCTTCCTTTTTAAATCCTGGAAATAGTAAACAATAGCTAGGAAAAGACCAGGAAGTAAATTATCTCAACAAAGGTAGGAATTCCAGAATGCCTTGAAATAAAAATGCATAGATGAAGATTTTTCCTTCAGTGACATTCACATCAGATAATCATCACAGTGAGACCAAGGAAGCACTAAATCACCTACAGAGAAAGGATGATTCATTCTACTCCCATCAAATTTGAAATACCTGAAGTATGTTGTGGAAACACAGCCCACAAGGGGAAGTTTTCATGTACTGTTTGGAGGAAGGATAATCTGTCTCATGGCTCCACCTGGGGAACAATCCTAAACCCCCAGACACAGAGAAAGCTCCTAATCAGCTTGCACTGCCCTGAAGAGAATGGACTGAGGAGACCATTCACCACAGCTAACAGTACAAAACTTGTGTATATCCTTACTGCATGTACTGCCTGTACAAACACAGCATTAACCACCAGAAGCTCACCAGACTTTTATCCTCAGCATAGCTGCAGGAAGGAGAGGGGCTTTCCAAGCCACATCTTTTAGTCAAACTGGGTGTAAGCAGGAGATTCCTTTGTAGCAAATTCATCAATTTACTTTCTGCATCTGAGCAAAAGGAGGCCATGTCCTGTAAGGGAGAACAAAGTTTGCAATGCAGAATAGTTGGCTTTCAAACTGTGTAAGGACTAAAGGCACTACATTTAAGATTTTCTTTTCCCATCATTATGCCACTGGAATTTTGTCTTAGAATATAAAATACAACAACACAGAAGATTGCTGCACTTTCCATCCATGGCAGATTGCCTATTGACAGGTACCAGATCTTCTGCCAGCCAGAGATCCTGTGGCACATGCTAAAGACGATGTTGGATGAGTTGAAAAAAAAAATCAAGACATTCAACCTTCCAGGAAAAATGCATTAACATCTTACTCCATCTTTCAGAAAACCCCCTCAAATTCAGCATTATGTATATTACTTGTTTTCAAGGTTTGTCAATACTAGCACACTTTGTGGTGAAGGATGTAACACAGCAGTAACTAGAACTAATCATCAAACTGCACTTCTACAGGTTTACCTCTATCATACTTCTTAGTTCATTAACCTTCTCTTGAAGATAGCATTCCTTTGGACTGGCTGAGAATACAGAAAGATCTCCAGCCAACAGCACAGGAATTTCTGATCTGAATTCAGACTGCCACTGAAGGTTGCTTGCAGAAATGAGTGAGCAGCGGACAACTATATCTTCAATAGCCAAGTGTCTGAGATCTGTCCAGATCTTTACTGCCACAAAATTACAGCTTTCATCAGATAAATACACCACAGTAGTGAAACCTAAAAGCAGAAAAAAAAAAAATCTGAATTAAACCTTTGCATCTCTTTAAGTAAAGGTACTGTGATTTGGATCTGTTAAAAAAAGTCAAACACATCTTCGAAGAGCTACATGGCAGCCCATCTGCATGGTAACAGGTGTCTCAAGCTTCTTTCACATTCTACACCAGCTCCCTACTGATTACAGGAAACAACTCAAAGTCTGTGTCTTTAAAAACAATACTCCTATGGAGCTTTTCTTCTTCATCCAGAAGATTATCCACCTCTCCCTGTCCATGAGCTCCAGCGCCTGCATTCCACTCATTCCACGACACTGTATACGAAAGAGGGAGCTCATGTACATGCAGATGCTGAACAGAACTTATGCCTACCATTTATGGAAAAAATATAAATATAAAAATATTTAAATATAAGCTGCTTTTGAGCTTAGATCCTGCCTTACTGACTTCCTGAGCTAGTAACTAGGGACAGTTTTTCTTCAGAAAAACAGATTTATCTCCCAGCATGTCACTGTGATAGGCTGTATTAGCAGGCTTTCACAGGCCTGAGATGTGGGTACAACACCAAGATAACTTTGCCTTCTGAAATAAAGAATTCAGTGCTTATTCCATGGGAGGACATGAATGTGGTCCACAACGTACCTGTTCTGCTAACAGAGACTACAACTCCAACTAAATCCACTTCAGCACATGGTGGCTGAAAAGAAGGATCCAACAAACTGGTGAATTCTAGAGCCTTTCTTGGAAAGAAAATCTGTACCAGCATCTCCTGTGATACCTGAAGAAACACAAAATTTCAGTATTTACCACACATACGGTGATGGTGTGATGCATTTTAATGATGCACCCTTATGCACTTAAAGCACTTACTGATAGCTGCAGATACTGAGTTTTCTTCGTGGCTGTTAAGTGGATGTTGGTGGAGTCTGCCCTTCCCCTAGCCTGTGATGCTGCCAGTTGGAAGATCCTGTAGCGAGCACCCTCCTTCAGCAAGGAGCACACATCGGGCAGCGGGCGCCAGATACTCAGTACTGCTCCTGACAACAGCACAGTCAGGTCACTTACTTGCTCAGTGGTAATTTGAAGGCTTTTAAACAAAATAAACCTACAACACTCCCCCCCACCCAAATGCCCTAAACCAAAAATCAATTCAAACTGGAAATATTAACATGCAAGCTAAAATACTGTTGGGAAACTCTTCAAATCTACCTTTCAACATTTAGTTGAAAGTTATTTATAATTTTTCAAGCACTTACCTTTATATTTTTCTTGCTTTCTGTAATCTACCACATATAATTTCCATACTGCAGACACATCCCTTTTGTAACAACCATTTTCTTCCTGTTCTGCTGACTCTAAAGCCTTCTTGAATTGTTCCTGCATCTGAGTTTGTTTTTTGTCGTTCATCAGCTGCCTGTAAGCCTTCAAGGCTTTTAATTGGTCATCACTGAGATATCCCTGCAACCAAGAGAAAATGAATTCAGTATCTTTTTTATTAATCAAAAAAACATGGTCAAGATTTTAGACAGCCTCTTTCTTGAGTGTTCATCTGTGACAAGCAATTTTTTTTCAGCTGGTACCCTACTAGGACTTGAAATGTGTTATGTTACAACAACAGGAGGCATCAGTCTTACCTGGTACTCAGCTGGTGCTCTCTGAGCTGTGCAGAGCATTACATTACACACTGTTCTTACATGAGAATTAGTGAGAAGCCAGCTTGAGAGTGCATAACTAAGGTGAATATTTAATATAACAGGCAGGCTTGTCTGTTTCATATGAAGACATAGTAAGAAAAATTTCTGTATTAAAGGAAGAGTTGCACTTCTCCTCAGGCTGCTGTCTCTGAGCTGACACAGTGATTTACACTAAAATGCATCAAGACCATCACTTTTCTGACCAAGCCTTCAAGACCCAGATGCCTGTGCATGCAGCACCAGAGACATGGATACCATTTTATCAAATAAAGTCACAGACTACATGGCTTTATGACAGCCAAGGATCCTCACTTGCAAAAGGCAAGGCATGTATTTAGTTTTTAACAACTGGCAGGGACTAATCCCCTGCATGTTTATTAATAAAGGCATAAACACTTCAAAGTTGTGATTTAACTGGAACAGGAAATGAAGAGAACAATGACAATATAATTATTTGAACACTTCAGCGAACAGCATGGAAGAGTAGGTGTATGAAACTCTAGACTTATGAGATGCATTAAGTTTTCATATATCCGAGGCAAAGCAAAGTAATAAAATTACAAGTAACATTATCTTTTAATTATGCTATATGCTGGATTTTTATGATGAGAAAATTGCCATCTAAGATAATATTAATCAATTTCAACAAGTCTTCATTACATTTTTTCCAAATTTTTTAATGTTAATTTATTTAGCAATATGCTAGCTGTAGAACATACCAAAACCAGCAAAAACAAGGAGTAATTTAATGGTCGCTTTAGCAGGAGGTACTAAATTTTACTTTATTCCACAAGCTTTTCAAAATTAGCCCTGCAGGATCTACAGTTACCTCCATATAACCAGGATCAGATGCATTCTGAATAGCTTCGTAAAGTTCTGCACCATCTTGCAAATTACGAATCTGCTGTCTTGTGACTGTCCGTGATCTTGGTGTTCTTCTACTGGTTCTCTCTGTGGAGAGAAAGCCATTATGTGGAGTACAACCAACACAGTTTGAAGTGAAAAAGGAAATAATTATATAAGAAGCACAATAGTACTTAGGCCTTGCCAGAATAAAAATAAAAAACACATATACAGGAACTGATGTATATGTGTGTGTGTATATATATATATATCTCAGGAAAATACAAGCAGAAAAAAAATCTTACTCATTTAAATACAACATAGATTAGGGGATTATACAACCTTTGGAGAAGCCAGTATCAGTGTCTGCACTTAGGAGAGTGTAGGGAGATTTGACGGGCTGCCAAGAACTTTCATAGGTACTTGACTACACTTTCTTTATGTCCATCACTTCCTCTCATGCAGCAGAAAAGTGTCAAAGTACACCAAGATCTGGGACAGCAGGTGACCACATGAAGCCTCCTCAGGACATCAGCTAAAAGCCAAGTTAACTTCATTACATTGAAATACCAATATTTCCTTAGGTAAGTCACTTTGCTGCCAGCATTTTGATTAATTCCTTCAGCATAGCTGACTCCCATGTAGACAACTTTACCAAACATAAAACAACACACGAAGTGACTGACATGTGGAAGGTCATAGCAGTGAAGACAAGAATTACAAGGCCATCTCTGATTTCAACTAAGAATTCCATGCTAGAGCTAATGCTAGAAATGACTGGCAAAGGTGGACACTGTCATCCACTACGGAATTATAATAGAGCTGAAGTTAAAGGGACCTCTGGAGGTCATCTGGTCCAACCCCCTTGATCAAGTAGGGTCACCCTACAGAAGGCTGACCAAGACCACATCCAGTGAGCTTTTGATTCTTTCCAAGGATGGAGATTTCACAGCCTCTCTAGGCAACACTGTCAACTATCATAGTGAAGAAGTGTTTACCAATGTCCAGAGGGAACATCCTGTGTTCCAGTTTGTGCCCATTTGGCTCTAGACCTGTCACTGGACACCACTGACAGAAGCCTGGCTCCATCTTCTCTGCACTGTCCCTTCAGGTATTTATGCACACTGATCAGAGCCTTCTCTTCTCCAAGCTCAACAGGCCCAGCTCTCTCAGCCTTTCCTATGTCAGATGCTCAAATTCCTTAAACACATTCATGGTCCTTTGTTGTAATCTCTCCAGTGTCTCCATGTCTCTTGTACTGAGGAGCCCAGAACTGGACACAGCATTCCACGTGTGGCCTAAACAGAAGGGAAGGATCACCTCCTTAGACCTTCTGGCAACAACCCTCAACTTGTCCACCAGGATCCCCAGGGCCTTTTCTGCCAAGCTGTTTTTCAGATGGGTGGCCCCTAGCATGTACTGGTGCATGGGACTGTTCCTCCCTGGATGCAAGATTTGCAATTTGCTTTGATGAACTTCATTAGGTTCTTGTCAGCCCATTTCTAAAGCTGCCAAGATCCCTCTGGATGGCAGCATGATCCTCTTGTCCTAATTTTTAACATCAAACCTGCTGAAAGTACACTGTCCCATTCTCCAGATCATTAATGAAGATATTAAAACTGGACTAGATCCAGTACTCATCCCTGGCATACACCAGTAGCCACTGGCCTCCAAACAGACTTTGTGCCACTGATCACCACTCTCTGGGCCCTACTGCTCAGTTTTCAATCCACCTGCCTGCTCATCCAGCCCATCAGTGTCTCTCTGGAGATCTTAAGGGACACAGTGTCAAAAGCCCTTCTGAAGTCCAGGTAGACAACAGCTCTGCTCTTGCCTCATCTACCCAAGCCAGTGATTTCATCACAGAAGGTTGTCAGGTTGGTCAAACATGACTTCTTCTGGGTGAATCCTTGCTGAATACTCCAAATCACATTTTTGTCCTTCATGTGACTGTTAACAGTTTCCAGGATTATTTGTTCCATCACCTTCTCAGGGATCAGGGTAAGGCTGACTGGCTTGTAGTCTTCCACGTGCTCCTGCCTGTCATTTCTGAATACAGGAAACAAATTTGCTTTTTTCCAGTCTCTGGACACCTCTACCAATCACCTAATGATAATTCAAAGAGGATCAAAAGCAGCGTCACAGACATCAGACAACTCCTTCAGCACTTTTGATTTCATCCCATCATCAGCCATGGACTTTCATATATCCAGTTTGCCTGAGTGTTCTCTAACTTGATCCTCTTCCACCAAAGGTATGTCTTCCTTGTTTCAGAATTTCCCCTGGTCTCCAGAGCCTGGGATTGCCAATCAAGGGTGAAATGAAACAGGCTTTCAGTAACTCAGCCTTCTCCATGGCCTGTGTCACCAGTCTCTGTCTTGCTGAGCAGCTCCACTTACCTCAGTATCTGCACAGTCATGCAATTATTCATGAGGAAAGATGCTCAGTCTTGGTGTTCAGGTCTACTGAGACACATCCCAGCAGTGCCCACCTCTCCGTGAAATCTTACAATGTCATACCCTTAAAGAGAAGGATTAAGAATTCTACAGTTCTGGAACACTTCCCTAGGCATCATCTTAAGGATAATGTTTTAGTGGCCTGGCTACCAATCTGTTCAAAAAGCATTTCCTAAGTAGCTGCAAAGCCACACAAATAACCATGTAACCGTTTTGTACTGTAAGGTCTTGCTACACAGTGTGCCAAGCAAAAACCTGAAACCATACAAAACAAAAAGAACAACAAAGAAAATAACCCAAAATCCTGTCTTTGCTTCTCTATTACCAGAGAAGATTTTTGAATATTTCTTTACACTTTTCTGTAAGCATCAAAAATGTTTTTGTGTTCTTAATACAGGTTTTGAAAGAATGAAAGCTTTACCTTCATGCTTTTCATATTCTGCTTGGATTTTTGCAAAGAGAGTTTCCAGTTTCTTTTGCTGATCCTCTGCATGCTTAGCAGCTTCCCTTTCTTCAGCTCGGCTGTTACGAAAAACATAGGAACCAGCTGATGTCTTTTCCATCCACTGAAAAAAAACCATTAAAATTAAACCCAGACTTTTAAAAAATTATTTTTAATATTATCTACCTTCCCTTAAATACTCACTGCTAAGCAAAAACACTTTAAAAATGAACAGGCAGCAAATCTTTAGTTCTTTCAGTATAAAAGGTAAAAGGCAAAACCCCACAGTATTGGTTGGTAAATTTTGACCTTAAAGACACACAGACAGAATGGAACAGTGTCCAAACCCAGATTATTTAACAGCTGAAGAAAACAGAGCTTCAAATAGTGGGTATCAGTGTTGTAATTTAGAAAATGAATGGATGCCATAGGCAGATCCATTAAAATACAAACTATCAAACTCAATGCTTAAGAATACACCAGACTGCATTCTGCCCAACTTGTCTTTCCACATCAGCTGTGCTGTCTGTTTTAACACCCTAGATTAGATGCTATAAAAGAACTATTATATAGTTCTGCAGATGTTCTTAAACATTTTTCTGACTGAAATGGTTCCATAGGGCTAGAGCCTTGTCCACAACCCTGCCAGAACTGGCTTGCCTGATTTGAAAAGGTCAGTGAGCTAAACAAGGAGATCCACTGCTGTTGAAAGTGATCCCTTCCCTTCCCCTTTTTCTGCACAATTCTGTGTTCTCCCTTGCACTGCTCTAGTATCTGACCTCAACAGGCTATATCAGTTTGGTAATTCAGTAGACAGCAGTTCACTGTGTGTTTTAAAAATTATTATTAGTTACTTTTTCCTGTTTTAATGAATTAAATTAGCCAAGTAATAGGACCAGGTGAGCTCCAGGTTTCGAACAGAGAAGCAGCAGGAGAGTACAGTGAAAGCAGGATGAGAAAAGGTTGCAGGGCTAATCCTTATGAGGTACCGAGTTGTTGAAATAGGCTCTGCCTACCTTAAAAATTGCACACCATGTATCTGCTGCATTACTTACAGTTTGACACCTTTAATTAAGGCTACTGTGATTCCTACACTCCTTGACTCTTGAAGTAAAAGGAGACAGACAGTCCAAATCTTCCTATAATTTTGGTATGTTTGAGCAAGAGTCTCAGTGTTTAAAAAAGAAAAAAGTACATCAATCTCTTGACATAGCCAGATACAAAGCACCACTTTCCTCCCCAGCCTGGAAACCATTTACTGTGATGCAGTTACAGATTACAGACCCCTTTCTGAGACCTAAATAAATGTTTGTTCTACCAGGCAGCTCACATAATAAGTGCTGCAATTTCCTCTATTTAAGTAATGATCTAAATAGCAAAGTAATGATCCAAAACAAATGTTGCTAGTACCTTTGCAGAATTCATTCTACATCCACCAATAATTATACAATACCTTAGAAAGAAGGCAATGAAAAATGAATCCTAGATGTACATGCCACGTATAACATACTCTGAGAAAAGTTAATAAAATATGGAAGTTATGTCCTGGTTAAACTGCTAACATTAAAAGGATTGATTATTACCAGAAATATTGTTTCTTTTTGTGTCTGGTGTTGCTATAAAACCAAGTAGTTGCAGTGAAGTCTGACCGTATTTAAAATGTCTGGATATCAAGTGGCATTTAAAAGATTTTACCTCCATTTTATGCCATAATCACACACTGTATTTTCAGCCATATTTTTAATATAATTTATACAATACAGTCAGCTACATATAAGAAAAATTAATCTTACTAATGCTTAGAAATATGTAACTTCTATGTTAATGTTAATAATAAAATAAATTGGGTTTCACTTCTACTTGGAGTTGAAACTCTTTTTTCTCCTTTAAAACAAGTGCTGTACTTTTTAGAGTACAGAACTGAAATTCAATTATTTATGGCTTTTTGAAGCTGAAAGTGAAGTAAACCAAAAGATACTGAGCACAAGTTCAAATTCTTCTTAGAGCAGGATGCTCCTGTTCTGAAACACTAAATACATGCACAGTGCAAGTACCACTCCTGTTCATTTTACACATAACGGTATCTTAAAAAAAAAAATTCAGCTCTCTATATTGTGTCTGATTTGAGGAATGATATATCAATTAATGAACATAATTTAGATCTCATAGAACCTGTTAGATCCATAAAATACTTACACCATACCTGAATAGGGTAAGATCTTTGAATGACTACATCAATGCATCCCACTGCACCACCCTCACTGTAAAGCGACGACAAAGGCAAAGGGAAAGGTCTGGGATCCCGATGAAATCCTAGCTTTGCGTGCCATCGCGCACGTCGAGTGCTGTTCGCTGAGATCTGAGTGAGGTAAATCGTGAGTGGGAAACTGTCACTGACAGGTCAAAGTTATATCCAGCTTGTTACATCTACAGGAGTATCTGCAGATCTATTTTCACACTGACCTCACTATGATTAAATCACTTTTGTACCCGAGCAGATCACATGAAACTTTCTTTTCACATTGAAAAATGTATTTTAAACAGAACCTAAAAATCTGATGAGTTAAAATCCTTTGGGAAAAGAGAATCTATGAGACAAACCACTGCTTCGTACCAGAGGAGCAATTTCAGTGTTACGCTGAAACTTCACCCAGCTCTTTAACCATCCTCAAATGAGCCAAGGCCCTCCCCCACAAGTTCACACTCCTGTAACTTTTTTTCCCCCCGTATTCTTCCTCCAACTTCCATATTGTCCGTGATGGATAAACACCTTTTTGTAACTTGGTGTTTAATCAGATTAAGGAGCTGGAACTGCCAAAACACATAGCATAGCAAAAGTTGGCAGAATTTTATACTATAAACTTATCTTCCAAACCTACTGAATAACACCCTTGTGTCATGTCATGCAGATCTGGTTATTAAACTTCAGCAAAGCTGTGTCTGTTTGTAAAGCCCCAATAACTTTCTCTGTTTACAAAATGTGGCTTCACTAATTAGCATTTATCACATCTCTCAGTCACATCCAATCCAGCTGAACTAATTTTATTTACCTTTAACATAAGGGAATCTGGGGCTTCCAGTGGAGTACATCCATTTTGAGGGCCAACAAGTTCTGCTCCATGCACTATGATCTTCTGACCAACAGTCAGCCTTCTTCTATCTAAGAAAGCTTTGAGAGGTGAATCCAGAAGAGCTCTGATGCCATACCAGCCATCAGTAACTTCAACTAGAGCTGCTGCTTTTTTACTTTCCATGTTTTTATTGCTACTGCTAGGAGATACAGCTGTGTTCAGTAATATGATTTTGGAAATGCACAGTACAAGTGTCTTTCCTGCTGCATCATCTCTTTCCATTATTTTTTTGATCGCCGATCGTTTACTTTTATCAACTTCCAAATCATACCTACAAAAAAGAATTCATGCTTTGTAACAGCAAACAAAATCCATCACACTGTTTTTCTTTAAACACAATTGTAGCAAACTGTTGCTTACTCCATCTACATGATTAAGCACCACTGTAGCACAGCAAATGTTACCTACATTTTTGCAAGTAACATACACTATGCTTTTAATACTGCTCTGTGTAAGTTTAACAATACAAGCATTCTGCTAAGTAGCAAATGCAAGGGAGAGGTGCTTGTTTTGTAATATTGATGAACCAGAAAGCACACAGTTACACAAACTGCAGCTCCCAATATATTGCTATACACATACCTATATTTCAACTGCAACAGGACCGTTTCTGGTGTCAAACATCTGTTAGCAAATTGATGTGGGAAGGACACTTCCATGGCTGCCAATTTCCATACAATCCATCTGTAGTGATTGTAAACCCAGGTCTCTGTTATTAGATTGGGATCCACACCAGGAGTGTCACAGAGAGCTCTGCAAATAAATTATTAATAAATTAACCTGAAATCCACATCAAATTTTAGTTGCCTATTTTTTAGACTATTTACACTGTTGCCAGAAATTTTCCAAACTGACTTTGCTTTAATGGTGAGTGAAGATCAATCACAAGCAACATTAATCTGCATAGTAAATTTACAATCCTATAATATCTTTATTTGCACTAACAGAGGTGTATTAAAAATGCACAGTAAAAGAAAGTAGTCAGATGCTTTAGAATATCACTGAGCTGAATTTATTCTAAGAGACAAGAGAATTGCTAACTAATAAATAGCATAGTTGTCTCAAGTTCATAAGTAACAGAACCTGTAAAACTCCTTTTTCCCAGCTTTTCCCTCATCTGTAGGTATTAGCCATCCTCCATCAGCAAGTTGCATTCCATTTCCAGCTAACAAATACTCCTTACTGAAAAAGTCTTTGAGGAGAAACTGGAAAGATTCTGCATTTGTGCTGTTAACTTGTATGCATTGTTTTGAAACACCGTATTTGTATAGCTGAAAAAAATCAGATGAAAAAGACAAATGAATGACAGTACAGTAAGAATTCAGCTGAGAGTTTAAATACCCAATCTTATAAATTCAGATTAAATATTTACTTAAGGTTGAGACAGCTTTTGCCTCATCTTGCCATTTCATATGTAAACCATGGAGAATGGAAGAATTCCCAACCACTGTTTTAGCAGAACAGCATCACAGTGTTCTTTGAAAGTGTTTAAAAAAATTCAATAGGTTTTGCATCTTCACTATACCAAAAAGAAGAGTATTTTCATATAGATTTACCTAAGCTTAAATTTTAACTCAGCTCTTCATATGCATTATAATTGATGGATTTTTTCCCCATTTGATTATAAAGCTAGAGACATTTCTGACCTTTATTATTTGGAATAGTCTTAAAGCTGTATATATATGCTACTTAAGTACTGTAGCAACTGGTATAACAGCTACTGTAATTACTTACCTAAAAAATGAAGAATTTATCTATTCAAAAGCTACTGAGCTTTCATTTGCTAGTCTTGAGAAACAGATGCAAGAAGAAAATAAAAAGATATCAATATACCTCTTCTGTAGAATAAAAGGTGGGAGATTTCTCTTCTACTGCATTTTTCAGAGAGATTCTGTTGCTTGCAGATGTTTTAATGACACAAAGAGTGCCTGGCTGTGAGCGAATATTTTGCCTACATTTCTTTTTAATTCTCATTTCCTGCAGATCTCTGGCACAGCGGAGATTTGTCACCATCCTGGCCATAGCTGCAAATTAAAAAAACCCAAAACATCAAAACCTTTTAAAAGTATTATCAAATAAAGATACACAGTCATACTACAAAAGCAGATTCAGATAAGCATTTTTTTTTCCATGCCACTCTGAAAATATTTAGAAACTGCTAGTCTAAATATTCAAAATTTAATGCATTTAGAAAGCAATGTTTACTGAAGGCGCTTGAATATTTATATGAAACAAGTTATGTATTTACATTAATTTTATATAACTCCCTAAACTAAACTTCCATCTACATATTCTTCTCATCAGACTGAACTCAGTCTCATAGAAAACTCCAAATGAAGAGAAATTAGTTGATGACTACAGAGTCCATAATCCCGACACTTTGGCCTGTAAATGCACAATCTAATTCTGCAAATGTTCATACCTGTTCAATTATACACAAATCCTTCTGAAAAAAATCCAGATTACTTGACTGTAAATTGTAGAAATAACACCCACCACAACATTCAAGAGAGCTTAGAATGCATAAGCCCACATTCTTAAGTTGAACAGTTGAGCATTTAAACTCTGCCTCTTTGAAAATGACACAACCAACCATTTATATGGCTAAGTCTATATTTTAATTAGCAAATGAAATGAAAACAAGCTTCTGTAAAGGTGAATGAAGTATAGCAAGGCTAATCTAAGGTTCCTAGATTATTTTACCTATGGGGTATATGAGAAAAATCAAATATCAAATGAAACATAAGCTATCTGGTTTCTAAGCACTTTGTGAAATACTTTTCATCTTCTCAATTGACTTTGGAGACAAGTAGTATATGCTTTTTTAGGAGTGTAATATAAAATATTAGGAAAGTAGGAATTTCCTCATTTTTCTGCCAAAAATGAAGCTTTAAAAAGAACCTTCTTATGAAAGAAAAAAAGTTTGACAAAAAATGCAAAAACCCCTTAAAGGTTTAACTCTGACAGTATTCACAACAGTTAAGTGAGTAAAATATGGAAATACCTAAATTGCCATTTTCTAGGTCAGTGTCTGCTGCATGCTGCATGCACGACTGGTAATCTTGAGGGTCAGCATTAGTTTGTTCAGTTGTGATCTGATTTAATTCCATCTCTTTGGTCATATTTTTGCTGATGGGTGAGTCACATCTTTTGCTGCTGCCTTGTTCACATGTAGAAAATGTCAGCTTGGTTTTGAAGGGTGGAATGAAGGTTTTAGCAGCTTTGCCAGATTTGTACAAACTTCTCGTTTCTTCACTCTCTTCTGCCGAGGCCTTACAGGGAGTGGAAATCCCTGCAGTACCATCTGAAGAGTGCCTCAGAGCACAGTGCTGAAAAATGGCAGGTTTAGATTGGAATCCTTTGAAATCTTGATCTGGCAGAGTAAGGGTAGGATTCTTGACTTCTTGTCGTTCTTTAGTTGACCTACAGAGATGAGAACATTTAAACATACAGGGTTCATCTTTCTGACAGAAATCCTTGTCAGGAGTTTTGTATTCCTAATTTAATAATACAAATTTCAATACTGTATCAATAAAAAGACAAAATATCAGTCTTTGGTATTTTAAAAACAGAATGCTTAACTTCTAGCTATTGGGAAAAGACACAGCGTAACAGGGTATAGTTTGTTTAGCACCTCGCTGGCCTACTGCAGCAGCATGTGTTATATGGTATTTTAATGTTTACTTTGAAGTAAAATTATGAGTCTTTTATAAAGTTGGGTAGCAAATTATTACTGTATATTTTTAGAAAGTTACAAAAGCTTGTGAGGTTTTAAGAAATTGCATTAGAACAACTCTAAAATACACAATAAATTTCTCACCCAAAAGGCTGACAAGTTATGGGTTTTAAAGGCACATGGTACATAAATTTTCTTCTGTCTTTAAAAATGCCTGTAAGATAATTAGAAAAAAAATGTTTGAAATGGCACATTACATAGACAGAAATTTACAGCACATTTTATCTAAATTAATGATACATAGAAAAGTTTTCAGAGTGGATTTAAACAGCTTTGTTCTTTCCTGTCCCCAAAAATATTTGTTTGCACGTGTCTACAGAGAGATCTAAAGGATAAGTGATCACAATGCTGAGCTCTCAAGAGTTTGTGTTCCTGAGCCAGCAAGATATTTTTAGGCTCCTGAAAGGGAAGTGTTTATCATATATTTAACTCCAGGTAGGTTCACCATTCCATTTAGAACTCTTTCAGCAACTTTTATTCTTTTATTTGAAGTTACAACACAAAAGGGCACATTTGCACAAACTCCTCCTTCCGCTATAGAAGCACATGCTTATCTCTGAATTATCCATGTAACTGAATCATATTTGCCTGGAATGTAAATTCATTTGTGCCATGCCCTTAGGCTGCAAAGAGGAAATTTCATATGAGAAGTTGTATGTACAAGATGCCACATGTTCTGGAAGTCAGAGGCAAGACTGTACTGGAGATTAGAACTGTTTTTAGTTGTCTGCCAATAAATAATACTGTTTAATACTGTAAACAATCCTGCTGCAGGGTAGGAGAACATTGACACAAAAAGGGAATAAAATTATTCTCTGGCAGCAATTTACAAATTCCATTTAGTACTTCAAATCATGGCTTCTATGCCTAGAACAATATATTTGATGAATCCTGCTACTGAATTCTAGGTGAGAGCATGCAGTGATTAAAAAGAACAAGTTCCTTAAGGAATACACTTTATCCTATTATTGAAAGCTGTAGCCAAAATCATATTATCCTAGTATCTCAATCAGTAACTAGCTTCACATAAAACATCAACTCCAACTTTGAAACCTTGACTGCACTTTCATAAGCTTCCATATTATTTGCTCAAAATAATGTAAGCACCTGTAATATAGATGGCTATCAGTAAGCATATTACCAGTAAATATCTACCAAAAAATACAAAGGTAATCAATAAAATATATTCTGTAGATTAATCAATAAAATGCATTCTTCTTATTGAGACTAGAATTTGTGAGATTTAGGATTGTGAGAAACTGTGTAAATTCCTCCTGAACTGGAAATTAAACCAGAGTTATTGCAGAAGTAATATATTTAGATTCTATGCAATAAGACATATCAACAATCACGTGATTTCAAGTCTGCAGAGACATCACCACAGCAGTTTCTCCAAATTTCCATAACTATATTGATAAATGCAGTAGTTAAGCAAACTTATTATATGTTAGTTTATTGGAAGTTGAAGAATTCTAAAGATAACAACTGACACTGGATTACTGCTTAGAACACAAGATGACTAAAATTACCATCAGGGGTGCTTTTTGAAGCTTTCAAAGATCTGGGGGAATTCTTTGTTCTGTTAAATTCAAGCAGAAGCTGTCTTTTAATTGGAGGTTCTCCTAGAATAAAAACACAGAATTTTAAAAGTGATGTTCCTTTCAAGTTCAGTACCCTATCAATCTGCACAACATAACTGTAATTTCTAAATAAAATACTGAAGTCAGAGTAAGCAGACTTGGCTAGTTTTCAGACCACAGATATCTTTAATGGCCTTTTCAAACACAGAGCCACCTCACCACAAACTGCAAAAGTTTCTGCTGTACATCGTGACTGTAGATTGTGATACCAAGAGTGACAACAGCACTCCATATAATCAAGTCTGTTATTAAACTTTTGTGATTGGTTATTCTTTTCCACCCAAAACGAAGTTTCTAAGTCTGCAGTTACCACACACACTCAGTTTGCCTCAGAAAGTTAATCACGGTGCACCTCAGCAGCACAGCTCTCACAGTGCACTTCACCTGCATCTCTTTCTACTTTCAGTAAACAGAGTCCCTCCAAAATTCTAAGAGTAACACATCTTTTACAGAAGCTGTAACTAAGGTCAGGATTCAGCTGTGGCACAGCTGTTTCAAGCTGGATTGATAAGAGTCCTTCCCTGGCTTCTGCCACCTACCTAAACTTTCTAGCATTAGCCTGCCTGACCTTTGTACCTGAACTTGTGCAGCCAGGCAGGGACTCTGCTGCAATCTCCTCTTCCACAAGGAGTTTTCAGCTAGCCCAGGTCCCTGAACTGGTCTGGGTGTCTGTCTGACCAACACCTCAGCCCTAGACAGAGCAGTTTCAGAAGGCAAGAAACTGCTTTTATACCAACAACTATTTTTCTTATCAGACTAGCAATCCTGATACAAGCAAAATATTGTCCTCACCGACAATGAACAAAAAGGTGAAAACGAAAATACTGCCACTCATTTTTCAATGAAAAAACACTAGATTTGTACAGAAAGGAAAAAAAAAGAAGGAAGTCTGCTCAGGGAGAAAAGGAGCAGCAGCTTCCTTCTGTAAGTTCATGATAAAATAGAAAACCTGTACACCTTTGAAATTACTCATCACAAATTTAGCTTCTACTGTGCACATTTAAGCCTGGAAAGCATGGATTAACTGCCCTGTAGCAAGGAAGAGTTTTTGTCATTGACACCTAGAAAAAGAACTTGAATGTCTCTGTGACCTAAAAATCAATGTGACATGCAAAAAAAACCTCCAAAACCACAAACATATGCAGAAATATAGAGTTGAACATATGTAAGATGAAACACTTACCAAGTGAGTTGTTTTCTTCAAAGTGCCTCTTCCCAAACGTCTTATTTTGGAAGTTTTTATCCAGTCTGCCACTGAAGGTCTGTGCAGCATTAATTTGTTCTCCAGAAATGGAAAAGCTGTCTTCCATAAAAGCTCTTGCACTTTCTACAGCCTCTACTTCCAAGTAAGTTTTTGGATTTTGAAGATTAGTATTAATTTCTGCTTTAGCAGTAGCACTGCATGAAATTGCTTCAGACTCTGCTTTTGACCCCACATTCAACTCCCATTTTCCAAAAGACTCAGACTCGTCTTGCTGAAAGTTCTTTTTAAATGATGTTAACTGCTTGTTTTTCTGATTGTATGGTGTGTGCTCACACATTTTGACATGGGAAGTGCTAGGAAAATACTTTATTTCCTGAGGGCAGATGGTTTTAAAGTCAGAGTCTTGATTGCAGCTTTTTTCAGTTTTGAATTCTGAGATCACCTTATCTGTTAAAGATTTCACGTGTTGACCACTCTCTTTAACTGAACTAAGCTGACTGGTAGTGCAAAGCCCACTACTCAAAAAAGTATCACATTCTTCTAAAATTGCCTTTGCTTTCTGATAGGCATCTTTAGAGACTTTAACCTGCTTTCCACTTGCAGTGCTGAAGCCAAAAGCAGAATCTGAAATCAATCCAGTGCTAGTATTTTCTTCACCTTTTGATGACGCTACCTGCATTTTCCTAGGAAGTACTTCACTGTGCATTTTAGACTCTTCAACATCTTCCTCAGCTAAAAATGCTTCTTGGACATGTAATGAATGATTACCTTCCATTTCAAAAAAGAGCTGTCTAGCTTTCCTGAGTGACTCTTCTGAAAGCTGTACAGGCTTTCCACTTGCTGTACTGAAAAGTCCAAAATTGCTTGTAGAATCATCTGATGGCTTTATCTGCTTATCTGGAACAGACAAGTGCCCTAAAAGCTTAACACTCTGCTCAAATTGTTGCTTCTGAGAATTTGAAACAGACTTTGCATCCGTAGATGTGTTTCTTTCTTGGTGACCATTTTCATTAGAACTTGCATGTACTTTAATAAATTGGGACGTGGCTGAATTAACCTCTTCACTTGTTGTAGCATTAAAAAATTCAGCAGAATTAGGACACTCAGTGTGAAGGACTATAGATGAATTTCTAGCAATTTCTGTTTCATTGGTTCTTGAGTTAGGCTTGATTTCATGTTTTACAGCTTCACTGCAGTCTTCTTGAAACATTTGTCTGACTCTTGCTAAGGAACTTTTTGAAACAGACACTGCATTCCCTTTTGCTGTGCTAAACACAGTTTGTTTCCAATCACTCCTTTGCTTTTCAATGTTAAGTGTTATTTCTTTTAACGTGTTAAACTTAATTTCCTCTTCAGGAAGACTGACTAGTGACTGGTTTTGGCAAGCACTAACCATAGTGTCTGTGAAGCTATCTTTATCAGCAGCAGGTTCATTTAAATGTTCTAAGTTGAATTCCTTACTGTCGCCAGTCATGTAAGAGCAGCTACTTTTTGAATCTAAGAGGAGTGATTGAGCAGCTTTATTGTTGCTCTCCTCAACAAATAAAGCATTTTTTGTATCTCCAGGCACATAGTTGTCATCAAGGTCATTTGGTACCTTCATTAAATGCAGAGATTCAGAAGAGTGCACAGGAAAATCATCTATGTTTTCTGAACCATCCCTCTTTCTCAGTGAGTAGCCCATCTTTTTCTCTGCAAGCAGTTTTCCATCTTCAGACAAACGAGTTCTACTTAAAGCATCACTTTTCTGTCCTGTAAGGGATTCCAATTCTGATTTACCAGGTTTGACATCAGCTTTTTTATGCACACATAAGGTTACCAAACTTTTTTCACAAGTTTCACCTAGATCAACAAATGCATCTACTTTAGTAGGATCAAGAATTGCAGCATGTTTAATGGGACTGCTCTCTGTCACCTGACTAAACTGATCTCCAGGTTCTTCAGGAACAAACTTTTCACTGAAATTAAGTTTTTCTGAGTCACACTGAGCAATGCTTTCAGTACATAAATCACACTCTTTTACACAATTTTTACCACATTTCCTTTTCTTGATGAGGTTCTCAACATTGTCATTATGTTCCTCTTCTGCATTAACATCTGCAAAAAACTTTTCCGCTTTGGCCAAAAATCCATCAGTAATTGCTATTTTCTTACCACTAGCAGTATGAAAACCAGTCAGGTAACTCCCTCTCACTTCGTTTTCCCCCACGTTTACCTCTTGTTCAAGAGGTATTTGATAATGATGGTAAGAACCTATTTTCATTCTGCTTTCATTCACTAGCAGGTTCTTATCATGGGTGGTGTCTTCTTCCACATTTTTACAATTTTTTTCTTCATCAGAGTTCTCCAAAACATTTACATCTCTTTCTCCACACTGTACACTGAACAAGGGCAGAGAATGATCCAAAACTGCATCAGGAATGGATATATCACCATCAGCTGGAGTTTGAAGTTTTGGTGACAAACATGTATCTTCCCTTCTATTTTCTCCTTTGTGGTTAGGAGACTGGTTTTCCATTTCATATGACATATTTAAACTGTGTTCTTTTGTAGTCATAACAGTATCTTCTAGACATGTTACATCTAATGAACTGTCGAGCAAATTGCCTTCCTCATTTCCTCGATTTAAAAACTGTTTGGAAGTTTTACAATTCTGCTTATGATTTTTAGTGGATAACAGGCCACTGATAATGCCAATACTACTGAAACTAACGTTTTCAGTATTATTTACTGATATTTTTGTCTTAATTTCTGTATTTTCTTTAAATGCTGTACTAGTATTTTCCTCATATTCATTCTGTGCATGGTAGGAAACAGAACCTGTGTGGGAAACTGCATTTGTGCTTTTGAAATCTGGAACATGAACAGTTTTTTCTTTGCTTTCTTTTGTCAGGCATCTGAAAAAATTACTGTCAGAAGACACAGATCCATTTGAATTGTGACATCTAGCACCGGTTTCAGAAGATTTATACAAATAGTTATCATCATCCAAGTCTCTAAAGAGCTCTGCAGATCTTCTCAAAGCTGCCTTCGAAATATTTATTTTTTTACCTCCAGCTGAAGTAAAGCCTATGAAATTAGAAAAGCTGTCCTGCTCAGCTATGGGAAAGGTCTCATCAGATCTTCTATTTTCATTTATATCTAAATTAGTGAAAGTAATATTTTTGTCATTTTTATGGAAAACCACTGCATTTTCTTCTTCATTTTCCACCACTTCAGAGCCTTCATTTGTGTCTTCCTCCTGACAATACTTGTCTTTTTTTACTTCACTTTCAGATTTAAAAGTGCTACAAACCCCCACATCTCTCCTTGTTTCAGAAACATTTTCTACATTCTTTGTTCCAGGTGTTTCTACAGTTCCTAATTGTTGCACACCATGACTTTGTGCTGTGTTACTTTGCTTTCTAAACTGTGTAAATTCAAACTGACTACCTGTTTCTTCCAAGATACTAGAAAGTTCAGCAATTTCAGCTTCTTGGCTTGCTGTCAAGGTTTGATTTGCTTCTTGCAAGGCTTGTGGAGTTCTAGGAAAGCTTTTACACAAGCCAACTTTATGTGGGATAGACTGTGTATGCCTGGGTTCAAGAAAACTTGCCTGAGAATTTAAAGATTCAGATAAATTACTGCCCAACTTGCTCTTTGAATCTGAGAATAACGTATTTTCCTTTTTAACTCGATTTGAAAAGTTTCTGACTGCTTCCATGGAAGAGGCTTCAAAGCATTCATTTTCAATATCTTTGAACAGCATTCTGCCTTTTGCTATACTGGCTTCAGAGAATTTAATCTGCTTATTGGAAGCAGTCTGAAAGCCACTGAAGCCCAGATTCAAACTGCATGCATTACGATTCACTGATGATTCTGCTTTACACTTCAGGTTCTTGTTTGGCATTTTGCTGGAATACATAGGTGCTATTTGTTTATCTTCCACGGAAACTACTTCATTTAAAGAACTATTATCTACACAGTCTAATAATTCTTTAGAAATGCCTACAGCATCATTACTGAATGCAGCTGCTTGAGGGCTTTTGTTGTTTTCAGCTGGCTTTGGGTCTTCATTGTTGGCTACATCCACTGAGAAGGCAGCTGCATCTGTTTCCTCTGCTTGTTTTAATCCAGCATTGTCATTTTCTGAGCAATTTATTCCCAAGGGTCCGTGTACTTCTCTACAGTCAACTTCTGACCTCTGGTCTGTAGCATGCCTTTTATCAGGTGATAATTTATTGCAACAGTCACTACTGACTCCAGTTAAGCCGAAGTTGTTATCACACAAAGTATTATGGGAAATGCTGTTTGTCACAGATACAAAGTCACTGTGCCCATCAACCAAGAGTTCCTTGTCCCTGTGAGAAGACCCATGTTCTTTCAGGCTCTGAGGTACAGCAGCTCCAATGTCCACATTAGCACTCATGTCCTTATCTTCTTCACTTTTCCCTGCAGAACAGCTTTTAGGGAGAAATCTGGAACGCTTTCTTGCCATTAGGCATGCTGAAGTCAGAACTTTACGTTTTATATTTGAAATAATCTCACTACTTAAAGAATTTGTTGTGTCTTCTTTCAGTGTATTAGATACTTCTAGGCATTTTATTGATGTAGCAGGTTGATCTTCTCTTGCATTTTCCCCCAGGTCTCTCAGGTCTTGTTGTTTCAGCCTACCACTGAAGGAATTATCAGCTGAGTTATCCATTATATCCATTTTTAAAGTAGAAGTGCTGAAGTTCTTTGTCCTGGTATTTGATTCCAAATGCTTTCTCTCGGCAGGAAGAAAATGGTCTGCAAGAGAAGACATTACAGAGAAAAATGTGAATAAATTTATTCCAACAAATGTATATTCACATTTTCATAAAATTTTGGCTGATTAGATCATCTCTACACAAGCTTAAGAGCAGAACCCAAAGTATCACTTTTGTTTTCAAGTGCAAACGCCTTGACAAGGCTGGAGCTCTGTTTAATCTAATTATGTTCTAATAGCCAGAAACAAGAGAGTTGGCTGCAGTTAATGCTACAAGGTAAAAAACAAAAAATAATTTTTTAGTTATCATGAAATTTGAAAAAATGAGCTTCAACTCCTTGTATCTCCATGTAAGGATTTGTTTTAAATTTAACATAGTTCAACTCCTAATATAAAGTAATTCCTCTAGCAAGAACAACAGCTCCCAAAAATGGGAGCATGTGCTCGCTTTTATTATATTGTTTTTTAAAATATTTTGTGCTTTTGGAAAAAGCAGATGTACAGTCTAAAAGCAACTAATCCTAGAAAAATAACTATACAACTTTAATATTCTTTATGATCACTTAGAAGTTATCAAGTCAGACAGAAAGGCCCTTAAACTACAGATGTATAACCAGCATTGAGAAAGATAACTAAGCTTGTCAATTAGAATAATGGCTCAGGGTGGAGGTTTCTATTCCAGAAACTAATCTGTTATGAAAAAAGTTAGCACAACATTAATTGAAAATAATGCTATCCTTATCACTACATTACAGACCAATGTTGATTCCCAACTGCACAACTACTTTTCCACAAACACAAGTTTTTACATAATTCTACCTGAAACATTTACATGAAATATTCATAACAAATAATGAATCCTCCACAAATTATGAAAAGCTTAATAATATACCTTGCTCAACATCACCGGGCACCTGACAGCCTCTAAATTCATATGAATCAGATTTCGAATGTGGTAATGAAGTATGAATATGTGATTTAGAAGTTTCTTCTTTTTGTATTTTTTCTTCTTGATACACTAAAGTATTATTTATTCTATAAATGAATCTCTTGGCTCTCTTTCTTAAGCTGGGTAACATCTTCAGGCTTTTAAAACCAGACTTTGTAAGAGCATTTTCACTATTTATTAAATGTAGGCCATCACAGTTATCTGGAGATGTGGCATTACACACAAGTGGGTGAGACAGAACATTGGTTACAAAAGATTTAGAAGTTGCTTTTAAATGCTTGGAAAAGTTGCCACTGTAGACTACAGAATACTCAGTGACATTTGTATGTTCAATTAAAAAAGAATTACAGTTTAAGAAGCTCATTTTGGAAACCTCAGCTGCACATCCTTTTACTAGCTGTGGATCTTGAACACTCAACAACACAGATTTTACTGGAGTTATTTCCGATGTTAGGTTGTTTTCAGTGTTTTTCATTTCATAGTGTTTTTCTGCCAAGTTGACACTCAACACCTTTTGTGCTTTAATCAAGCTTGAAGTGTTCAGTAAAGATGTTTCCACAGCATCATCCTTGGCCACTAGTACTGACTTTTCTTCCAAATTTTCCTCCCTATGTAAGTCAGAGGGTGGAGAGCTACATACAGACATCTCCAGGTGAGTTACATCAAGATCAGATAAGTTCAGTTGAGACCACTGGCTTGATGGCGACTGCACACCTTCTTTCACAGGCCTCTCATTCTCAAAGGAATTGTGTGTTCTATTATCATGCACATCTCCTGTGTTCCTAAGTGACTCCAATTCCTTTCCATGTCCTATTAAACAGCCATCTTTACCATCTCCTTTATCTTCACTGGTGTTTTGGTGCAAAGAACCGTTCATTCCAGTAGAGAGGCTGTTTTCAGTCCAGCTATTTGTTTTGACTTCATGTGAAATGCCATTCTTTCTTCTATTAGGCTGCTCAGAGGGAATATGCCCCTTTTCTTGTGTTTTATCTGGATTTATCTCGTATTTCTCTACTGCATCCAGAGCATGTGGCATTAACAGAAGAGTTCCACTGGACTTAGCTGGCATGCTGAATGTGTCCTCAAAGCTATTCATGTCACCAAGTAAGCCATCTAACACCTCCGACTCTAAAGAGTTTAGAGAAGATGAAGAAAGGAAAAGAAATAAGAAATTAAGTTTTAGGAAAAAACTTTGGAACATTATTGATAAGTAGAGCTTTCAACTTTAGAGTCATTACCTTTACTCAGGAGTGAGCTGGTAAAGATAAAACTAAGCAGCTGTTAGAGGAAACAGGAGGCAAAGGAAATGCATGTAAATGCCCTGGCCTCCTGAGCTCCGTAGTGGTTAAAGTTGCCAAGATGAAACCTAGCTGTCTCAAAAGAGCATTTTTTTCCCCTGCAGATAGAGAGTGGGTAGTAAATTTGACAAGATAAATGTATCAAGTCTTTTCTTCCAAAATTAATACCTGAAGGTAGGTTCCAGACATGTTAAGAAGCGGCCTACGGTTATCTACAACTGGCAGCTAAAGCTATATATATAGATATATATAATCTTTATATAAAGATTAATTTATTAAATTGCCTTCCACTATGATATAAAATAGTATAATATGTAGAAAGATCTAGAAATATTCTCAGTCTTTTAATTGATAAGGAAGCTTTTACGTAGTTCCATGACTGGAAGAAATGTTAGAAAAATAATGAGAAGTTTTTGTGTTTAGGAACAACATGCAATGGGGGAGAAAATAAACCAAACTCTACTTTGTAGAGCTTATACATGCCAAATAAAAATATTACCTTCTCTAATGTATGAAATAAGACCCACTTATCAGAACAGTCCACATTCAAAAATAAAGCTATATTTCATTTGCAGAATACTTTTTAAGGCTTCTTCATATCAAAGAAATCATAATGAAGTATCTAGAAAACATCATTGTCCTCTGTCTTCCCTAGGCACAAAGCCAATAGCTCAACTTTTTCCATAAGCTTTTTTAGGTACAATTTCTTTAATTTACAACTCTCCAACTTTCCTTACTAAAACTTTTAAATAGCATAATATCCAAAAGATTTTCCATTTGGAAATCCACTGAAGATTTCCCAATACTTGGTCACACACATCCATTATTTGTAATATATCCATTATGGGTTCATGCTGACATTGTAGGCATGGATACTCATTCTCTTTACTTTCTATGTTTTGCCTGTGTGGTAAATAATATCACAGAAAGAACAAACTGTGACACTACAGAATGAGTGTACAGGTAGGTAATTTTCCTCTACTGAAGATGGTTCCTCTGAAGCAGCTTCTGTGTCCATATCCTTTCATCCTGTGATAACTTGTCAGTAGAGCTTTCTAAAAAGACACAGCTTATTTCTTCTTACTTAAACAACAGACATTACCTTTTAGGATTGAAGGAAACAAGGATTATCTGAAAGACTGTACAGATACTGTCTGTACACTGAATAATCTCACTCCAGGGAGAAACAAAAATCAGGGAAATTCATTTTGACTTCTAAACTCACTGGAGGGCAGTATTATTTGATGATCTGATATATTATTTTAGCTTTTATTTTCTTTAACTGAAACAAAATGTATATCTAATAAAACTTATTGTACTTTATCATACAACACTATTCCAGAGAAAACTAACACCTGAAAGATACAAATGTGGAAGTTAGAGCTGTCCTTTTTTTCCACAGCATCTTCAAATGCCAAATTAATTATTATCAAAAAGGGAAGACATAGGAAAAAGGAAACATTTGCAAGTTATTTGGAACCCTAAGACAAATGGTTTTCTTCTCACTCTTATTTTTCTCAGACATTGTTTTAACTGTTCTTCGCTACTGTAGTGTGCAATTTAATAGGACCTATTGCAACACAGACCAAGACATTAATTTGTCCTTAATTTCTAAAAGTATTTTACTAATTACTTGAATACATTTACTACCAAATACATTCTTCTCAGCACATATGAACCTACAACATGAAAACAGCAGGCATACATCACTCTGCAAGCAACAACGCTTCCTGATCCCAGCATTCTCAGCCCTCCTTATTAAATTCTAAACTGATTATTTCACAAATCTTACATGTATCACCAAACATTATTTTTAAGGCAGTCCATTCAATTCAGATAAGGAGGTATACAATCCTAGGGATATAATCCTGTCTAGCCCATGTGAATTCCTACAGCACCCTTTTACACCCACACATGCCAAACAAATTTCTGGTAATAATATCCCCATTCTGCCGTATTTTTCAACTCAAAAAAAAAATTAAAAAACCTCCCACTGGAATTTACACTTTCACTTGTTCATTAACATGATCTAAAAACACAGAATGAAAACATTTTTTCCCTTGTCTTGTGTATTTTCTGCACTCATTAAAGAAAAGCCAAACCATTCTTTTTTCCTGAAGAATTTGTCACATTTTGAACTACCTATTTTGAATAGGTGAAGTAAATGACGAAAGAATACAGCAAGATCCAAAAAACAAGCTCACCGTGCTGAGATGAAACTTCATGATAAAGTCAAGCCTATTCAATAGCTAGAAGCAGTAGTCTTGCTCCCCCTTGAGCCTGTACCATTCTCCTCTCTCAGGTCTCCCAGTGTCTCACCTCTCCTGCTGCACTGAACACACTTCACAGTACTAACCTGGTTGTTGTCCAGTGGTACTGTAATCCAACTTTCATGGTTTAACCAGGATGCTGATTTAATTCACTGACTCAACAGACACTCCCTTTTTAAAGGCTAGATTAATTTTACAAAACTGAATCAATTCAGGGACTGAGAGCACACAGCTGGCAGAACAAGCAAGCCCTAACAACAGCCCAAAACACAGAACTTAAGTTTTATCCTCAGTCCTGCTTCACAGAATATTCATTAGGTAAAGCATCAATGCATACCCAAATCTTTGATGTCATCCTCAGCATTTAGCTTTACTGGCTCTGGTACAGACAGCATACTTGCATCACTTATCCCAGGACATTCATCATGCTTGGAGAAATAATTGTGCAAAATCTGCAAACCAAAGACAAAAGCTGTTATACTATGTACCAGTAGTATCACTTTAACAGTCAAGGACAGAACTCTAACCATTTACTGCAGCATCTGACTAATGCTCCATCTCTTAAAATGAAAGGCAGCATTTTCACAGGTACCCGTGAAAAACAAATAAGCAGATAATTCCCATTTTTGATGCAAATCAGGTTCCATTCTACAGTCACCTTAAGGGCAGTGGAGGGGTTCAGCAGTTTACTGTAAGCCTCTCAAAAAGGGAACAAGGGAGATATGAGAAAGGACAAAGACGTTTTGCTTATTTTTGCTTGTAACGGTTTGTTAACTGTGAAGTTTCAAGTTGTTAAGGATCAAACTTAAATTTGTAATTGAATCCTTTTAGTGCTATCCTCAGTTTTTAGTTTCAATAATCATTCAGCTTTCATATACACAGAGTAAAATTACAATTATGAAAGAACTCTCCCTACCACTATCAAAGGATTGAAATTAATACCCAATTTCAAATTCTTGATTGTAGTGGTTGAGAGCAAGAAGCTATTCCTGAAGAGTAACTTCCAAAAGTTTGCCAGAAGTGGGAAAAAAAAAGACATACCAATCCTCAGGTAAGTAGCATTATTTAGCTCCTAGGTTTGATTTTGCTCTCAATAATACTGAGTGCTGCTGAAGCCAAGTTGTTTGGGGGGAAGGAGTAGGGGGAGGGTTAGTTTATTTTTTTTTAATAAACACAGCAAAAAATTTTTCTCAGAGAGGGTTATTTATGAAAACACATTCTACAACCATATATTGCAAATTTAGTTTTGTGAGCAGCAACATTTTTAAAAACAGCCATATAGGAGAGCTTAAAATGAAAACAACAGAATTTTTTCTTCTTGGCTCAATGAATGTAAACATGTAACCAAATAGCTTAACTAAAATTTAAGAACATTGCTCTTAGAACCACTTACTGTATCAACCCTTCCATCCTGTCGCTTTGCTCCAGAAATAGAATCATTCTCTCTGGCTTTAGAAGAAAGACAGACAAGTCAATTTATTTTCTCCCAAGTGATTTGCTGAGTGTGTTCAAATACAGCTGTGTTTTGGGATGGTTTCATTTCATTATTTTAAATGCCATTCAAATCTGTAAATAAAAAAACTGCTAAAAACTGAAAGTTCTAACTAAAAAGTCATAATGATGAGGCTGAAGCACAATGTACAAAAGAAGTCTTGTAACAGCACAAACCATCCCAAATCACAGATTATGGTTTCTGCTATGTCTCCTGTTACCACCTTGAAACAGCACGGCCATTCCCTTTTCAAACAGTTATTTGTGGCACTACTCCCCATTTTCTTCTGTCCAAAGATCTGGATGAGATCTTCAAGTCTGTCAAGAATTAGGGTTTTTTCCCCACTTCCTCCCAACACAGCAGTACTATCTTCGCTTTTGTTACAAAACGAGAAAGTGAACTCTATTTTTAAAATGCTTAAAGAGCAGTGTATTAAAATGTTTCATAGACATAGCATCTAGGTTCTGTATAGTAGCTCTTTCTTTTCATGAGTGTCAGAAGGCAGAGAGTATAATATCACTATTATAAAATACTAGATTTATCCAAGACATGGGAGAATGAGAGCTCAAACCACAGCTCATCTCCCAGAACACCATCGTTAAGGTATGGATACTTCCCACAGCCTTTCTTTTCAGCTCACACCTTTCTGGATCAAAGAACACCCAAAATGGCACAACTCAACAGCCTTGTGAACAGTACCACCCTCTTCCTCCCAAAACAGATTCCCAGTTCTAGTGTTCATTTTTACCATGTTTTATATGCTCTACAGAGTGACAGTTTAACAACATGACAAAAAGCAATGTCAGGAGCTGGGGAGACATATCCAGGTTTTCTCATTTTCTCAAAAATTTTCATCAACAAATCATTAAGTCAAATTTCACTTTGGTTATCATATGCTAATGAAATCTCACTTTCTCCAACACCTTAGGTTGAGGCTTGATGTTTATCATCACTGTTGGTTACCACTGAAGCAATTATCACCCACTCATTCTCATTCACAGCTCTGCTGACCCAGCTGTTTGTATAGCTGTGCAGTAAATGAGCTCCAGGATGGGTATCCCGGTCTGTCTCGCTGGATTGATATGGTGGCAGGCACAGTGAGAGTGGTTAAAAATACTGAAGGCAACACTGCTGGTGGGAGGTTTACTCAGCAGGCCACCTCCTCACACTTCATAAACAAACCCATTTAACTTAGTCCCATAGTTTCTAATTTTGTGATAGGACAAAGCAAACAGTATCTAATACTCTTCCTATGCTTTGCTATGTTATTTCTAAATTTATGTTCCCTAACCCCTCAGACAAAGAAAGAAAATTTCTGAAAAGTTTTCTGCTTAGGGCTGCACTAAAGTCTCCCACTAAGCATCACTGAAAGAATTTTGTCTTTTTTTAGTTAAAAAAACAAACAGTTCATACTGAGTGAATTTCTAGTGTCAAACCCAGGAGTTTTTAACCCTTAGCCATTGCTCATTTTTAGAAATACCTATTATCACTGTTTCACCAAGGGTAGGAGGTGTGGCTAAAGAACTTGACCAGGACATATCTGGATCCACTTCTGCTCCCAGACTTTCAGAAATACATTTTGGAGTTCTGACCTGGAAACACATTTAACAATCATATATGTAATTTCTATGCCAAATTCTACATGTACAATTCAGGAAAAGGAAACAAAATGTATGAATAAAATCTGTACCTCTGAAAGTTTTGGTGTGCAAAACAAGCTTCCATATGGTCCTAAAAAACATTATGTAAAAAGGACATTAAAGTAACTAAAAAATGAAGATTTTTATCTAGAGATATAAAATACTTTGTAGAACCATAAAGCGAAAATACAAACCAGGGATATTATTTCTCTGAGGTGTTCTGAAAGTATTCCTTAAAATAGTTGGACTGCAAAACAAAATTAAAACCAAAATATTAATTGTACTTCTCAAATTCTGAAAATAATTGAATATTTCAAACATTACATATATTACCATTTCAATATTTTTTTTCTTTGGACCATGGTTATTTCCCTGACTAGATAAAACACAGACTTCTCCTAACCATCAGTCAATATTTTAAACATTACCATAAGTCTACTATAAACTAAAATGTTTCTTTTTGGAAATATTTTAATTTTCAATGATGATTTGTCTGACAAGTAATAAATTTCAATGTAACCATGCATTTTATAATATGCTGTATGAAACTAGGGAAATTGGCTTAACTGATTTCAGTCAAATAACTAGTTTAACTCTTCCTATAATCAACATGAGTACTTGAATAAAAATTATCTGAAATACAAACATTAAAGAGTCAAAATCAAGGCTATTATTAAAAAAAATCTCAGTAAATATAGATACTACTTGAGAAGCACATGATACATTGCTACTACTCCTTCTTTTGATGTTGAGGATTTGGAAAGATGAAATAATGTTAAAAAATTTATGTATTCCAGCTGTGAGAGAGTAGAAAAATAGGAAGAAAAAACCACCTGAAAGCAAGGACATTTTCAAAATTAGCCAGTGTTCTATTTTCAACTCACTTAGCAACCTACAAGTATCATAAACATATCAGACATACAAGATTATTCACTGCTTTTAAAAAGTTGAACAGTCATATATGGTGGGTTAAATACTGCATTTTGCTTAAGGTCCATCTCATTTTCTATTTGTGTTGAATGACTTAGCATACCTAGCAGTGAGGTAGTTGTGGCAGGTACCAGGAGGAGAAGCAAGTATTTCATTTTCTTGGTCTATTTTTCTTCTTGTATTACTTGGGCTTATCAAATTCTCTCTATCTACAACATAGAATATAATAACACAGCTTTGCAAAACTCCAAGTAACAGTTTCAATTTTGACATTTAAAGCCAAGCTTTCAAAAAACAAAAATCAAACCAAACCAAAAATCAAACAAAAAACCAAACCCCCCAAAAAACCACCCAAAGAACCCCAAGAAATCCAGTGCTAACTTCTGTTCCAGTATCTTAAATATGTTCAAATTTTATATCCAAACAATGCTTCAAATGTTATATTATAAAATGTTTATATTTAAACATGTTTCAAATGCACACAAAGACCCCTCATTATGTCACTTTATTCTCTTGGTATTAATCAAGTCACATAGTTCATTTCAGTTTTAATGTACTGCATTGTGCCTTTCTTGTCATTGCAGAAGTTATTCTTCCATACAATACACGCAAACAGAGGTCTGTGCAGCTTCCCCTCAAATTTATTAAGTCATACACTTATTGATTCAAATAAGCAGCAAAAAGTAAAAATTATTTCCAGAACTGTTGTTGGAGTCACTGTCACTGTCAGCACCACCTATTTATCTGCAAAGTATCTCCAAGAAAAAGAGAAACATTGTTCCAACCAAAGGAGCAGAATCCTCTGAACAGTGAGACCCTTACATGGACACTCATCTAGTCAAAGGAATTTCTACTCTGAAGTTCCCAAACAACCTTAGTATCAGAAATTACACTTTAGTTTGTGCATTTCTCTCTGCCTCTGAGTTCCTGAGTTCATATGCACAGCACAGCTGCATCCCAGTACCATATCAAGGTATGAAATCCATCAGCTCCCATCCAGGCTCTTCTTTTCACAGGAGCCATTTGGCTCTAACCAAGAAAACAGAATATCTCGGGCAGTCACATGTGAACTTAGCACATACGCAGAGCGAAATGGACCATTTTGAAATAAACAATCATAAGGTTCCTTTCTTTGCTATTTATGAAACTGCCAAATGAAATTCCTGAAACCAAGAATTCCCTAGGGACTTAACACTGTAAAATACAAATAGCTACATTTAGAAGAAACATGTTCTCAGCAGAGTTCAGCAGCAAACTTCAGAAAAACAAATAGAGTAACAATATTCCATGGAAGTAGTGTTATAAAGTATACTTGAACTGCAGCACAGCTCTAACCCTTCACAGAACTTGCTTTAGGATCTAAGAACAATTCTGGTAATAAAGTGAGTCTCGTGTTTCTCTGTAACCTGGTTAGAAAAGCTTATCAGAAGGACACAGACACAACAGATGTACCAATCAGATACTTCAGGAATGGGGTTAAATACACTTCTATAGAAGAGATTCTTACATACAATCTCACATACATGCTCCAAGGAAAAGATTAATCTCTCCGTCCAAGGAGTGCGGGTACATCAGAAAGGAGCAGAGTGAGACGTGCTCCCATGATGTACTTGGGATTTGGAAATAATGTATGAGAAGTACCTCATAAAACTCCCTTTTTTTCCAAATGGAAAAATGTAATTTCTTTCCACAACATAGAATTTTAGAAACTCACAGAGTTAGTGTGTCTAAACCTTTTCAAGAAAGGTTAAGGAGGGCTCTATACAGATTGCCTCACACTTTGTCATGATAAGGATGATTCTTTCCCTTGAAAAGATTTTCAGAAATTTTGCATAAAACAAAAATAAGATGGCTAAAAATAATCCACTCTGATTCACAGTCAACAGGTTATACAAGTAAGTTCTTATCTCCTTATATTAACATTCTTTACACTATTTGGACCACAACAGTATCTTTTATACAGGGAATTTCACATAATATATATTACCAGTTTACCACAAGGTTGAATTCACTATTAACTTCACATTTTTAGAGATGATCTTCAAAAGACTACTAAATTAAGCTTTTTAGTCACACAATTCCTGCAGTAGCATTATCTATTACATTAACAATCATCAGCTGCAACAACAGGTAAAAAAAAAAGTATCTTGCTTCTGAACGCACAAATAACCTTTAAGTACAACTTAAAAAAAAAGTTACTCACTTGCTCCTATTTTTTTCTGATCTGGCTCTTTTTCAGGAGAATGACAAGGTGGCAATATTGCATTTTGTTCTTTAAAAAGCAGCGGGGTGGATGCCAGCTGACTGTATGTAGAGGGCTTTGTCCTTGGAGTTTTAAAAGCTGTTTGATCAAGCCAGCCAGAAGGCCCATCAACTTCTCCAAACAATTTTGGCTCATATGGGGGTGCTTCTGCACTGAGTTCTTCAAACCAGTTGAGACTGATAGGCCCTAAATCTACGAAGGAAAACATACAGAAAACCACATGAAAAAGAAACAGGATCCTTCATGGAGGACGTGAAAATACACCGGGCATTTAAATGCTAACAGCAAAACACATTGCTCCTTCCATTGCCATACTTCTGGTTCGTTTGTTTCTAGATGACTTTGAACTCTGATATCCATGAAAGATGGTTATGGTTTAAAAAAGGAATGTCTGCCCAAATTCTCAGACCATTAACAAAACTAACTGAAGGACGAGGAAAATATCCAGTTTGTTTAAAATTACAGCTATACTCTGGCTTTTAGAGTCTCTCTTGTTTTGCTCAGACAGCCAAGTTAAACGGGTTCCTTTTAAAATTAGTAACTACCACAGGTGCATTTAGCAAAAGACTAAGCCTGGTCTGCATGTGGGTATGTATAGAAGTGACAACTCTAAATAAGCACATACAAAAAGTAACTAAGCATATACCATGGGAAAAAAGTACAAATAAAAACTTGAAGAAATCTACAAAAAGTAGGCATGAGCAAACACAGATCTGGGGCAAGAACAGCAGCTAATAACCTGCATAATGCCTTCCTGTAGAACATACAGCAAATGTGTATAAAATATTTGTGGCTAGAAAGCAATCCTAATAAAAATTATTTAGTTTAGATAAGCTGTACCTGATTCACTACAGTGTGCCTTAAATATTTCAAAGAAAGTTGGTCTTTCCACAGGTTTGCAAGCCATTTTCTTATCCATTACATTACTGGAACAGTTGAAAAGCCTGAGAAGAAATAAGAAAACACTTTCATAAAGTGCTGTTTGAATGTCTTGGGCCTGCTTTCCTGCATATCTTGGTGTGCCACAGCCCAGCTTGTTCAGCTTTAACTGTGATGTGAGCATTCAAACACCACAGTGATGAACATGGTGGGAAAACTACAGACAAGAGCATAGTGAATTATACCAGAGATAAAGAAAATACTCAGCAAACACAAGAGAAAACCAAGATAGAATGGGCAGAACACTTCTGAGGTATTTTAAACACAAATCAAAACCCCACACTCACTACAACCTGCTAGGATGGAATATGTACTATCACATATATACTCTTACAACCATTAAAACTTACACGTGAATAATTTGATTTAAAGTTATTTTCAAGTGGAGCAGACACTACCAGTATCACAGCTCTTTTAAAAAAGCATGTATAAATAAGCCCATAGTGAGACTTCACCCTTTAGCACGTTTATGGCTTCCACAGTAAAAGCCACTTCCCACACGATGCCTGCGTTACACGCGCTGCCTTACCAAAACCATGGGAAAGACGGGCACTTTAAATTAGGGCAAGGACTACAGTAAAGCCGAATAGCAAAGAACATAACGTTGCCTCAGAAGCGTAATTTCAAAAGAGCGATTTGACCTGTCAGCGCTGAGGGGAAGCTCCTCCCGGGCAATGACCACGCACGGAGCGCGGCCTTTGCAGCCCCCCCGGGTCACCGCGAGGTCTCCGGGGACGGGCCCCAACCCCGCTTCCCCACACCCGGTGCCTGCAGACCCCCGGCGGGCTGTGCCCAGAGAGGCAGACACCCCCGAGGGGCGGCAGTGGCACCCGCAGGGCACAGCGCAGCTCCGGGGCAGGGCCGAGCCACACGCGGGTCCGTTACCTGCCGGCGGCGCGTCGGGCGGGGCGGCGGCCGCAGCATCGCCTCACGCAGGGGAAGGGGGCGGGCGGGGAAGGCGGCGGGGAAGGAGGGGGCAGCGCGGACCCCCACCCCGGCCGCCCCGTTCGAAGCTTGGCGCCAACACCGCCCCGCGCCTGCGCAGCGGGAGCATCCGCCGCTCCCGCCCTCCGCCGCAGTCACCTCCTGGCAATGGGGCGGCGAACCGGCCCCGCCTCGGCCGCGCCGGCCTGCCCTGCACGGGGCCGGGCACTGCGGCGCTGGGACACGCGGTGCCCGCCGCAAGGGCTGTCCACCTGTAGCTGACTACGCACAGTACAGAGAGGGAGCGTGCCCTGAGCCAGGATGGCCGCCAGCAGCTTCACTCACGCCTCCTAGGGACGAAGGAATGAAGTACCACAGCCACTGGACGACATGACCCGTGTTGCTGGGCAACAGCAGCTAGCACCAGCCTCCCGGGAAAGGCTCCGGAAGGCTCACAGCAGCAGTGCCGTGGGCAAGTGTCACGGCCTGTGCAAGCCTCAGCCTCTGCTTCTCGGCTGGTTTTGTAGGCCTTGACACATGAAATGGTTGTTGATATTCCAATAAAGAGAATGTTACTATTATCCGCATACATGTCCATTACCACTTTGCCTCTTGATTAAATTCTTGGCTTTGGCAATGGAACAACTTCAAGATGGGTGGAACACTCTTTCCACCAACAACTTCATGTGCACCATCTTCATTTTAGTGGGATGTTCATCTATTCTTGTGCCATAAAAGGCTTTATTTCCACCTCTCCACACCAGTCCTTATTTTGCACAGTTTTATCACATCACCTTAGTCATCTGTCACTTTCTTCAGTTTCTTGTCATGCAATAATTTTTCACATCCCTCATCCTTTCAAAAAACTTTAAATTCTAACCCTGCAGTGTTCTGAGGAGCCACAGTAACTGTTTCTTCCCACAGCATTTTAGAGGAAGTCAAACTGTTGTTTTAAACGATGGTATGTCATTTCTAACTTAATTTCCATGCCCATTCCCAATGCACCCTAACAACTTACTCTTTTTGCAGCCACACTGCAGTCAGTCATTAAGCGTTAACATGGCCATCTCAAAACCCTGTTTTTGCTTTGAGTTGATGCCAACAGCGCTTTGAAAACCCAAGCACAATGTGGAGGCTTGAGACACGTTTCTTTAAATTATGATGAATGTGTTTCCTGAATCTTAACCTCCTTCTGCCCTGTAAAAATGCTGTTTCTTACTGATTTATCTCAGACACTTGAAAGTGTCAGATACACTATGAACGTTTAAAGACATCATCCCTATCAGGTCTTCTCTAGCCTCTCTCTTGGTGGTCCATGGAATTTTATAAAGCAACACATTTAGAAAGATGGTGAAGAGTCATAGAAAGAATTTCACATCACAGCAGTTCCAGGGATTTAAGGGCTCTCCATTCTCTAAAGGCTTACACAGTCTGGATGGTTTAATTATATTATTTTAACTATATTACCTTAAAATTGAACTAAAGTGATGTAATTATGGAAGAAGGACTATTAGCCTAATATGCATGTTCTTGTATTACTAACAGTTATTTCATTGTACAGGTATTAAGCCACTGCTTTCCCTTACTTCAGTTTGTATACACAAGTATATTCCATCTGTTCCTAAAGCAGCTGAGTCGATAGAAAAGCTCCAGGAGTAAAGGAACAATGGAACAATGCTCAGACCTTTTAATACAGGTAAAAGACCTCTTTTCAGAGATGTGATTGCCTGAATTCTTTGCTCAGCTCTCCACGGGACACCCAGTTTATCTGGACTCTGTTAGTTTCCCAAGCACCCTTTTCCTTCTTTTAAGACCATCAGCAGAAGGAACTGTGAGCATGCAGGCTTCTCCTCACTAGGCAGGCCATGGTTGTCCCAGCTGTGGCTGAGTAACATCTCTTCATCATTACGGAGTCTTGCAGAAAAGGAAGACACACCGGCCGGCCTTCCCTTGCCATCAGCCCTACCTCCCCCAGCTGGCCCCACTTTCCCCATCAATCAGCAACCATTAGCTCCGCAGGTAAGATAAAAGCAGGGCAGGGGGACAGGTAGGGCTGACCGTTCGGCGGCAATAACCATGGACAGCTTTGTCTGTTCCCCCCTTAGCACATACCGGAGCAGCCCTGCGCTCGGCCGCGGCTGGGACCCTGCGGCCAAGCAGCCCAGCTGGAAGCAGAGCAAGAGCGGCAGCATCAGCCCCTTCCTCGGGGGGCCCTTCACGCCGCTGCCCTCCGAGTACCTGGACAGCTACCGGCGGGCTCAGCTCCAGGCGCTGCTGTCGCAGATGAGCCCCGCGCTGGCACCATGGCCGCGCCGGGCCAGCACGAAGGAGGCGGCGGTGCAGGTGAGCCTGCGGGCCGACGCGGCNGCGCTGCCCGAGGCCGCGTCGCCCCCGGAGAAGGCAGCGCCGTCGGAAGGGCCGGCCGACGACGCGCCGAGGGCGGACGGCGGCGAGGAGCAGCAGGAGGGCCCGGCGGCGGCCGCGCTAGCGCCGCGCCAGGAGGCGGTGGGGACGCGGCGGGAGGAGACCGCAGCTCCCAGGCAGCGAGCTGCCTTCCAGGTGCGCCGGGATGGGGCGGGACGCGAGCCCGCAGGCAGGGAGGCTAGGAATCACCTCATGAGCAGCACGATGGTCCCCGTCCTGCCCCGGGTTGGCTCTGGCTCACCTAGAGCAGAAGAACCTCTAGCCTACGAAAACCCACACATATGGATTCAAATGGTTTGGGCTGGAAAGGACCTTAATGGTCATCCAGTTGCAACCTCCCTTCCATGGGCAGGGATGCCACCCACTAGACCACGCTGCTCAGAGCCCCATTCGATATGGCTTCAAACATTTCCATGAATGGGGTGTCCATGACTTTCCTGGGCAAGGTTTTTTCAGTGACTCACTATCTTCGGAGTAGTAGTGAGGGAGCTGGGCTGGGTGTTCTCAGGGTGCTGGAGGATGCTCAGTGAACTCTCTCTCTGCAGTTCTTGGAGCAGAAGTATGGCTATTTCCACTGCAAAGACTGCAAGACCAGATGGGAGAGTGCTTATGTGTGGTGCATTTCTGGAAGCAACAAGGTAGTTAACAAGTAATTTCTCCTGAGACTTGTAAGAATGGCATAACATCTGACAAATCAGATGTTTTGGCACAAATTTAGGTACCTGTACAGAACACCTTGAATAAGTCTCTATACAGTAACAGAACTTGCCTTTTTTTCAGGTGTACTTCAAGCAGCTTTGTCGCAAATGCCAAAAGGCCTTCAATCCCTATCGAGTGGAAGCAATCCAGTGCCAGGTAAGTTAACTGTATTCCATTAAGAGTGTCAGATGTTATCATATACACTAATGCTGTTGTTGAATTTGATATTGACTTTATCTGGAAGAAGACTTGATTTTGTCAATATACTAGGAAATACAATTTGGGGAGGGTATAATGGGGTAGGCCTCCTTCCTCCTGTAGATGGCTTACATGAACAGTTTTCATACAGCATTATGGCTTGCTACACGTGAGGTAGGGTTTTGTGTGTCTAGGTGAGAAGGCTCTTACATCTTAAATCCACAAGGATTTTACCACAAGCGCTTTTAAGTGCATTGGCCCCAATGTGTTGCTGTGATTAAGGAAAAGCAAAAGTCAGTCTAACATGAAGTGCATCCTGCTTGATCTACTGCTACTAACATGTCTTCATTTCTTAAGATCTGTTCCAAGACTCGTTGTTCTTGCCCTCAGAAGAAGAGACATATTGATCTCAAGAGACCTCATCGCCAAGAACTCTGTGGCCGCTGCAGAGGCAAAAGGCTGTCCTGTGATAGCACTTACAGCTTCAAATATATTGTCTGATCCATGTGCCCTCTTCTGTTTTGTGCTTTGCACTGTCTGTCTATTGCAATGTTTTGACTTAAGGCTTTTGACCTGGCATTGGATAATGGATGAAGACTTTGGTATTATTGTAAAGTATGTAACTTCACTATATATGCTGTAAAAAAAGTTCAATAAAAGTTTGCACTTGTTTGATACCCCTTAGTTTCATTTCCCTTGGATGAAAGAAGAAAGTATATCTGTAAGGAAGCAACCTTATTTGATTTCCTGAAGATAGTAGGCTTTGTTTTGAAGTCTGCAGGGAATGCTAAGATTGAAGTTACACTAGCAAGTTTTTCATTTGGTCACTGAAACTGAACTAGGGTGGAAGATGCAAATATTCTGGAGCATCAAGTCTGGTGTAAATGCAAATGTCTTCCCCCTGCCTCTGTCAAATGTATATATAAAAAAATCACAGCTGCTTGGTAATCAAGATTATCTGCCACAAGAAGACTATGAGTGTAAAATAGGAGGGGAAAGGGTGAGCTGCCCATGTTTGAAGTGAGGAGGGGAAAAATCTTTTGAATGGCAGCATCTGTGACAGTATAAAAAACACTTTTTAGGTTAGAGGGAATGTAGGAGGTTTTCATAGTCAGGGGACGATCAATGAGACTCTTTTTGCTGCTGTACTCTTCCAAGCTGAGTTGTAAGGATTTTTTTGTCGTGCTGTGGTTAGATTTCTCACTAAGAATTGTTTCAGCATACACCAGGAGAAAAGTGTCTTTTGGGGGGCTGCTGATCATGGATACCATGTGCAACAGTACTGATTCAGACAAGAACACAATTTTCACAAGCACGTACTGTGTTGTGACTATATATGACTTTTATACTTTAGTTCAATGGATGTACTAATCCAAATTTCAAAATTACTTCACAAAAATGGTTAAGTGTATTTACAGTGTGAATAAGTTACATAGTTGTCAGAAAGTGTCTCAGATGTGCAACAGATTTACATGCATACATTTAACACTGGACAGCAGTTAAATGTAAGAAAAAACCATATAGTTATGACTTTTATATATACATTACAAATAAAATAAGACATCTCTGAAGAAACTTAACATGAGAACTTGCATTTCACGTTAATATTTTTACTTTTTATACTCAAAATTTATATTAAATAAAAATATGCATGCTTAACAGTTCAAAAGATTTGACTCTGTGATGGGACTTTCTCCTACAAAATGGCAAGTTAAATTAGGTCAACCATCCTTTAATAGTATAAATATATTCATAAAAGCAAACCTCTAGTAAAAAGCAGCCAAGG
Source organism: Rhipidura dahli (assembly GCA_013399225.1). Lineage (NCBI taxonomy): Eukaryota > Metazoa > Chordata > Aves > Passeriformes > Rhipiduridae > Rhipidura > Rhipidura dahli. Next base: position 104,377 of record VXAC01002087.1, read on the forward strand.
TCCTTAATAAAAAAAAAGACAATCTACCATGACCTTTCATGATCCTTGGGGGGGCCTAAGAACAGACCTCTGCAATATGATCCAGTACCTTCAGAGACAGTAGCCTAGTAACATTAGGAAATGTACTTCATAGCAGCTTGTTGTTTTAAGATACAGTAATCATATTCAAATTACAGTGTACATTAAATTATAGTCTGTTTACAGTTTGTTTCATATACACAGGCTCTCAGCTTTTGACCAACAAGTTTGTGAGCTTCCGTGGCCAGCTTCATTCTGCCCATCTTTCACTCAGCTAAAGAAAAAAAAAGGAAAAAATGTACAAGGTTTGTTTTTCTAACAAAAAATACTATTTTGTGAAGGAAACATTGCACTTTTGCCAACCTAAAATTAATTTGCTATAAAGGAAGTATTATTCAGTGTAGTAGGCTTTGGTATGCAATGGAAGTCACTTCTTCAGTAGTGAGTTGCAGTTGCTCAGTGAAATGCTAACTGGTTTTTGTGCAACACAGAACAAAGGATGTTGTCCCAGGTGCTCTATGCTACCTCTGTCCTTACAGTATTGCTACACGTTTGAAGTTCAGCCCATCGCTTTTTAGAGGAAATCCTAAATGTAACAAGAGTGAGTACAGTTTGACCAAACCTTTGTAAGGCTGAGAAGACATCGAGCCACCTCACTCCCACAGGGCAGCACTCCCAGCTTGAAAGGGGGCCCAAGGGTCCTGTCAGAGACTTGTGCCGGAAACGCTGGAGTCTGGAAGAAAAGTATTGATGACCCGGTAGCTCTGAGCTCTGCGGATCATGTCGCGGATCTCGATGTTCAGTTCCATCAATTTGGTGCAGATTTCAGTCAGGCTCTGGTTGGAGCCCACCAGTGCGTAGGTACCCGTCTGACCCAGGGTTTGGTGGCGGAAGTAAATGTTCAGTAGGGTCTGGACTTCGTCGTCAGAGCTGCTTCCAAAGATGTCATTGGGCCACAAAATCCTGCAATGAAACACAAAAAGAACAGGAATATTATTATGGGTTTATTAGCAGAGACAGAAGCTATGTGACAGAGACCTCTAAAAGGAGAATGGACTTGCACCTGCTTATGAGCCAGAAGAAACTCACTGTTTTACATTACTCATTTGTCAGTCACTGAAATCACATAAAAGTGCAATTTCCATTATCTAAAAAAAATGCTTAAGAAAACTTATTCAAATAGGTGTATGTGAAACTGGGCTGAATGTTAGCTCATGCCAGTGACATGCACCTGTAAGGAATTAACTCAATAAAAAGATTCTTAAGAGCCTCACAGGACTTTTGATCTACAGAATGTAATTAAACATCTTAATTGTCACAAACATATGTTTGATAGTTACTTGTGGCACACCCCTCCAAAAGTCAGTATCAATGCTCCCATGTACCTCATTGAAATAATTAATTAATTATGCTGATCCTGTGCATTACATTTTGTTAGGAAGGTAATAAATGCATACTTTTCTAATAACATGAAAGTCTAATATGAACCATATAGCAAAACTTGCCTGCATTCTCTTATTTGTCTGACGGCTTTAACAAGTTCATTGTTTTTCAAACATTCCAGCATGGACTGAATAGCTGCTTCAGTAGAGTTGAATGTGGGCTCAGATTCTGTTGTCAGAGGCTCAGCTGCGATTGCAGCAGTAGCATCCTTCAGATTTTTCTTCAGCTCACTCAGTTCTCTTGACATATTTAACAGCTATTCCAAGGAGAAAAATGAGAGACAGGTATTTTCATTCTCTGTAAGCCCCACACGGAGTGGTACTTCACGTTTGTTCTTAATCCTACATTGGAAAAACACTTTATGGAAAAGACCCCAATTTAACACAAGGACATTTCTTGATCTCTGTACCATACAAAGCCGTTTTTACCTTTGTGCATCCTTTAACCTTATGCTATAGTTCTGGCTTGCTAAAATGCAGAAGCATATCTAAACAAGCTTTTATTTTTCCCCCTTGCTACTTTTTTCACATCATAGAGGAAAAGCTGAAGAAAACATGTACTTCTCCTAGCAAGATATAGATATTTATTTACAAAACCCATGCAGGATCTGACATGATTAACAGATGGACAGGTAGTGTATAACCTTTTCTCAGGCTGAAAAGTTAATATGGCACAAGACTCATAAATAATTAGTAAGTTAATAATTTCCAAGGATCTACTTTTTTATGCTCCTACATGCTAAAAATAACCACTATCACATGAACTAACAGTGGAATTTCCACTAAATAAGAGCTTGTGTCTCCAGCAAAGTACATGAATTTCATGGTGAAATAGCTATTCTTCATACAATTGCTTCCCAGTTCCACAGGCTGCATTATTTATAACCTAACAAAGCTCTAACTGCAAAATACACTTACAGAAATCAATCAGAAGGAATCCAAAATATTTCTAAAAGTTAGACTGTTTTAGTAGTAGTAGATGCCTATTGTCCTGTCTTCTCTTAAAAGTGAATAGCCCAGTAACATTCACAACAGTTCCTTAAGATACAATATATTCAAACTCTTTTTATTCCAACAGCACATCTGATAAAACAAATCATTTCTGTTTATAGACCATCTCTAAACTACTAGAATCTGTCATAAAATACATGTAATAGCTTCAAATTTTATTTACAAAGCAGAGTACAGCACTTTTTGTCCTCAATAGTTTAGAATATATACACCTCACCAGAAGAAAAATACACATGGAATGGTAAGTTAACTCTTTCCTTAAATGATAATCATTCATCTTAAAGTGATCATCTCAAAGATGTTTCAGAGTATTACATATTTTAAGCAACTGCTGAAAATAAACTCAAATAAGAGTATTGTTCTTGTGATTTTTTAAAAAATAAGATACATGGATTTATCTAAAAACAAGAGGCTATTTGGTCAAAAGTGCGTGTGCACCATGTCAAAATATTTAAATAAAAAAGCTTGTGAACACTACAGAATTAAAAATACATGACACTAAGGTATTTAGTTGATTATGTATGCCTGCAGACTTACTGTCAGGGTGAAATAGTGTGATCTTTGGTGTTAAGTCCATAGGAAGTAAAAATAAGTACATGAAAAGAAAGTGGAATTTTCAGTACAAGACTTTGTAGTTCATTACATACCTCTGGCATGGAACTCACTTCGTGCACTTGTCCAATAAGTTTACAGTAGGACTGAAAAAGCAACAGCAGCTGGAAGTGCAGTTTATACAATCTCTGACAGAGTTCCAATTGCTAAGGAAAGATTTGTAGGAGAAGAAATAATTAATAAATATTAGTGACTTTAGATAATTTTTGATCACTAACAAAACACATTGAGATAGTTCTGTTCTCGAAACCATTATTTTACTGAAGTACGACTATCTACTATTTCAGAAAATAAGTAATGATTTTTCTTCTGTAGGTAAGTAATATATGGCATTAAAGATAAAATTATGATGGGAAGCTGTCACATAGCACATGTCAGCATCAGTCTCAAAACATGCTGTTTTGATTAGCTTCACTGTCTCCAGTTTTCAGCTGGAAAGCAGAGACAGAATATGGGGGAAGTGACCTTCCTGCACAGAACATGAAACTCCCAGATTTTAGATATGGTCGAAGACCTCTTCTAAGGAATGGAAATCTTAGAGAGAAGCCGTGAAACAGTTGTCCAAGATGGTCAAAACTCCTGCCTGCTTCTCTGAGGAGAGAGAAACAGAGGAGATAAATCTGTCTAGGAGCGAGAAGGAAATGTCAGCTCTGGAACTTAAAACTGCTCATGGATTTTCCACCATCTTAAAGAAACTATACAACAGATGGATGGAGTTTAACATGTAAGAGGATATTTGGCTTCCATTAAGTATTGTCCCAGATTAAGTAGATACTGCTCTACAGATATTCACTTGTTTCCCCCAGTGTGAAGTGCAGCATGACATAAAAGATGTCAGACACATTGAAATAATGCCATGGCTGCCAGAGAGGTCAAGTTAACATGCCTATGGTTCCTGGTATTCTTGTGTCTAACAGGAAGGGAATCTCATAGTTCCACAGCTGGATTACGGTGAAGAAGGGAAGAACATTTAATCTTTGGCTAATTATATAAAAAGTGAAAATCCTGCAAGTACAAATTCTGACCTTGTGCTGACCCTTTGGCAGGAAATCCTTGCAGACTTCCAACCATATTTGATTTGCCTACTGTGACAGACACCGTGACCAAGGGTGGGCTCAGTGAAATTTCCATCTGTTTGGAGGAACTAAAGCAGAGTTTCATGCCAAAATTGGCAGAAAAGAAGAAGCTATTCATGTCTTTGCATCTTTAAAGCACTTCATACACGCTTAGTTACTATCATGTGCTGCAGCTGTTTGCTGAATTTGGGACTGTACAAATGTCAGCACAAGTACTAATAAAATGTACTTTTAAGTACATTATAAATGTTAATTTGACTGAAGTGTTTTATTTACGTATGGTTCAACATTTAAGTGGCCACATTTTTTTATTAAGCCAAAATTAGAACCACAGCTTTAGCATTCCAGTTCCCCAGATTTCTGTACCGGCCTCACAAGGCTGAGGGGCTAAGGTCAAAAGGAAATTTTGTCTTTGTTCTTCAGAGTGAGGTGGACACCGACTATTCATCTATGAACAGACAGCCAAGGGCACTGCCAAAAAGAGGCAAAGCTAGTCTCCTTCTAAAGGGGCTTTATGGAGGAAAGTGGGAGCAGGTGGATAGTGCCAAGCCAGCAGGTGTCAGCTTCGCAGGGGTTGTCCTGCTGAAGGCCAGGCAGACAGGGCTGCTCACACCTCAGCACTGCCACAGCAGCAGAGCTCAGCACGGTGAATTTGCCTGGTCTGAGCTCTGTGCCATTCTGGATCTGGTACCTGAGTTGTTATGGTTAATGTCTGTTACCGGTGGGCAGCATCGGAGTGCTCCTGCCTCAAATGGAAAGGAGGAATTTCAGCAATGAGGAACTTCAGCAAGTTTGTAGATGACACAGAAGGATAGGATGTCATCCAGAGGGACATGGACAAACTTGAGAAGTGGGCCCATGAGAACCTAATGATGCTCAACAAGTCCAAGTGGAAGGGGCTGAACCTGTGTTGGGGCAATCCCAGACATGAGCACAGACTGGGAGAGGAACTCATTGAGGGCAGCCCTGTGGAGGACTCAGTGGAGAAAAAGCTGTACATGAGCCAGCAGTGTGTGCTCACAGCCCAGAAGGCAAAACACAGCCTGGGTTGCATCAGGAACACCTCTCCTATGAAGACAGGCTGAGTGTTTTTTAGCCTGGAGAACAGAAGGCTCCAGGAAGACCTCATAACAACCTTCCAGTACTTCCAGTACTTAAAGGGGCTTATAAAAAACATGGAGAACAACTTTTCACATATGCAGATCATAGTAGGACAAGGGGCAATAGCTTTAAACAAAAAGAGGAGAGATTTAGATTAGATGTTAGGAAGAAATTCTTTACTCAAAGGGTAGTGAGGTAATGGAACAGGTTGCCCAGAGAAGTTGTGGATGCCCCATGCCTGTAAGTGTTCAAGACCAGGCTGGATGAGGTTTTCAGCAACATGATCTAGTGGAAGGTGTCCCTGCTTATGGCAGGGGGATTGGAACTATATGATCTTTAAGGTGCCTTCCAACTCAGACCATTCTATGATCCCACCAGACTAGATATGACAGCAAAGACCCACAAAAGCTGAAAGAAGACCCAGCAGATCTGTGGTGGGGAGCAGATGTGCCAGGACAGAACTGACTTGTAGACAGGGACAAATCCTACCAGAACAAAGAGGTAGGGCATAAGGAACATTGCCAGTGAAATAAACCTGCCCAGAGGCCATTCTCTGTAACAAAGGGCATAGAGCACTGCCAAGTTTGCGTTTGTGTGGCTAACCATTCTCCTCCCAAAATAAAGGCTGACTGTTTAGATATAGCCTCCTGGAAACAGCTCTGGCTTCTGTCTTCTCTTGAACCATGCTTGGGCATGTCAGGGGCTGGCTGGTGGCCCAGCCAGGGAAGGTTCCTACTGCTCACCCAAGCAAGCACCAGCCCAGGGACACTCGCTTCCTCCCTGGTCCTGTTCAGCTCACAAGTAGGGACACAGCCTGAGGCTCCCCAGCAGGGATCAAATTCACTCTATTCAAATTTTGGAGACCTGGCAACACTACATAGAAGTTACATACACACAAAGTTGGACCTGTCAGGGAGTTAATAATTAATTGAAAACAAGCATAGCATCATTAAAAAAAAAAAAAAAGCATGATAGCTTGGCATGTAACACTGGATTTTTTTTTTTGGCCCTTGGAGAATGATAATTCAGTTTCATCCTTCTGGCTGCTAACCTGACTGAAAACAAACTAAGGTCAAACTAACGGTTCTAGTTTGATTCAGTTAGTATTTAGTTACTGTATCAAGCCACTCAATTTTTGTTCTTCCTGATTAAGTATTAGCAAACAGTAGTAGGGAAACTGTTCATCAACATATACACAAAAACCCATTTGAAACATAACTGCCAACTATAAATTGTAGTTTTTCACTAGGACAAATGGAAAACTACTAATTTTAACATAACAAAAAATGTTTCCTGCCCCAGCATATTACATCCATTCAAAGGCTTGATTTGTAAAAATATATGTAAATGACCATTTGAAACAGCACATGAAAATGTCAAAATTTTGGCACAGTATTTTTTGATTTCACAAAACACGTTAGTAAATTATTTTAGTCACCACATTTAGAACCACATATTGTATAGGAAAATTATAACAAAAAAAGAAAACATGCTTAGAAGTAAAACAGTAAAATTGGGGTGTATAAGCCCATCCACAGATGGACAAAATATATGAAAGAACTTCAACTTACTGCAAGAGATTCCATTTGCTACACAGCAAGCATGGCACAGGAGAAAAGGAAAGGAAAGAAAGTATAGTGTCAGTGTAATGCATGCAATAGGAAGCACAGCCCATCTGTAACAGCATAACTTGTCAGCAGTATTAGCAATGCTTGCCTCAACCTGATAATTGGTTGGAATATCACATTCAACATGCACAGCATTCTTAATAAAATCAAGCTTTAATTCTAATGGCAAATTCAAGCCTAAACATCCTCAGTTAGATCTCCAGATTTATTAGTTTAGATTTATCCCGCCCAGCAGCTCAAGAACTTACAGTGAAATTGTGTTGGAAAACTCCTGAAATAATACTTTTATTTAAATTTGCTTTCTTTCTTATTAAAAGGACCTCCTACTGCAAAATACTAAAAACTTAGGAAGGATTTTCAAGTGATGAACAATATTTTCTTGTTTGAAAATACTTTTAAAACTAAGTATTTTCTTGTTTAAAAATACTCTTTTCTAAACTGAATATTTTCTTGTTTAAAAATACTTTTTTTTTTGGACTAACAGAGCTAATGAAACTGGCAGAGTAAGTTTTGTGGTTGCTAGGTTTATTACTTGGTACATTACAATGGAAATGCTTTGCATATAACTTTCAAGTTATGACTATCATAAAGAAAAAAAAAAGCATGGAAAATGCCAGCTTTGTTTAAGTACATGGCAACGCCACAAGTTCAGACAGCTTTGTATCCCTTCCTCTCACCAGTAATGATTCACTGATTTGTAATTCTGAAGCTATTAAAATGTCAGTGTAAGTCCTGTTGCAATAATAATAAAAATTCTAATTGACTTACATTAGTTAGGGGACTAACTGCTCTCTTCAAAACCTAAGTGTTCCTCTTTCTTTGCCAAGAGCTAACATTTGCACTCTGTGTTGGTTTGATGCAGCTTTTCTTATTCGATAAATATTACAATCTCATTACATTTTACATGAAGGGAGTCATCATGTAAATGCTGTAAGTAACAAACACAACCACCTCTGCCCAGTTACAGCCTGATGTCAGTGCATATGCACACAGTGTTAATAAGCATATGGAATTCTTATTAGATTTATTTACCTTACCATCAATACAAAGTAAGAAAAGACAGGAATGTGAAATAATGTTAACTTCGATGAGCCTAACAAAGTATTTCAGTCTGGGTTTTTTACATTTGCCTTACTATTAAAAGATATATATGAAAAGGATTGCCTCAAACCCTGCTACTTTTCTATAAAACCATGACAAACTAAGCTTTAAGCTCTTGTGATGCTTTATTTTTTTCCTTTAACATTGCTTGAATAGTTCTTTCTTCTATTTAGTACTCTTCAAAAAACCCTTTATATCTTGGCTTCCATGCAGTTCACATAAATGAAGCTTTATAAAGCTAAATTCAAGATAAGAAGAGGACAAGAGCAGACAGATCACTGTGTTCCAGTAAATTCACAGGTGTGCTGGCTTGTGTTTTTCAAATCTTCTTGTTTCTCTTAAGCTACTCTGAAGTTTAGCATGCCACCAAGTTTCACTTAGACTTTCAAAAATACTGGAATCCATATGTAATTTCTAATTTGCCATGGAATTTACTTTAAAGGAGGGGGTAAGAGGGAGGCGGAAGCAGCAAATAAGTGAATTCCATGGTCTTTATTGCCAGAAAACACTGTCTCCTCTGTACTGCTTCCAAAACCAGGGCAAGCCAAAAAAAAAAGGGGTGAGGAGGGGGTTTCACATTACATGAAAACCCCTTCTTCACTGGACGAAAATATACTGGATATAAAATTTCCCTGGGCTACTGATGCTCAGCTCCATATCGCTCTCCCATTTCACAATTGTAACTTATATTGCTCTCTCTTTCAGCATAAAATGAAAGATTCCTTGGAAGATGAAAAGACATTAATTACAGGCTTAAGTGATACTTCTTTTATTCCTCAGCAGCAAGGGCCCAGGTGGAATGATCATAGCCTTCACACTTTTCAGTTTCTAGTTTAATTCTTATAGTAAGGGAAGTGTTTCAGATTAGTTGATAGACACTACACAATCAGTGGTTTTGGCAGCTGAAAATACCAAATGTTTAGAGTACTTGGATCATTTGCACAATTCTTTAAGCAGTCAGTAAATGCAGCATCTAAGAAGGACACATTCCCTAGCAGCAACACTTGGATTTAGTTTTTTAGTCCTAGAATTACTGTTTTGTACTGTTAGCAGACCAGGAAGACAGCAAGGCACTAATTTTCAGATCTCAGATCTTCTTGCTTTTTTAAGGAATCCTTTTTACATACTGAAAAGAGATACATAATTACTTTTTAAGACATTAACACTTTGATGGCAACACAATCTTCAGTCATTTACTGTCGCAGGAGAGCCCCAGCATAACAAAATAACCACTGCATGCAAGGGTTTGTTAAATGTAAGTGCATTTTATCAAGGTAGTCCATTTGCCTTAACATGTCAGCAGACAGAAACTTTTCCCATGATCTAGGTAGCTAAGTATACACACAAACTTGTATTTATATCAGAGATAGAGAGAACAGCATATGTTGTGCATTCTTAAATATCCACTGGACTTGAAGGATAGTAGAAACTATTCTGTGTGGGGAATTCCACACACAGCTGTGTTCCTCCTTTAGAAAAGCTGCCTACCTCGGCCAATTTTACCTCACTGTCAACCTACGGATCTGTCAAACAGCAGTCAGATAACTGACTATTGTTATTAAGAATTTCTAGCTTAGCAATGGTCTCATTGTGCCTTGAGCTTTACTGTGTCTCAGCTCAGCTCCAGATGACTATGGTCCCAAGAGGTACACCTCCAACCTTATTGGTGGTAAGTGATTGTGCCTTTAGCCACAGGGAAACTCACAGCAGCAGGTACCTTCTGATTCTGGGGGGTACAGCATGTTTTAAATATCCATTAAGAGTATGAGTTTGCAAAGCCCACATCCATTAGCTTGTGGTGAGGAAGGTTTGAGAAAGGCATATACTGACTTGGAACTTATAAAGTAAACTAAATTTCTCCTTGGGAAATAAATATTTATTTGAATTAGCAGTGTTAATTGACAAGAACAAGAGGACCTTGCAAATACCTCTTTTCCAGAAGAGCAAAGAAACAAACCAACCCAGTCTTTCACTAGATTTAAAAAATCTCCTTTCTTGATAAGGCTGAAGAATGTACTGATAGCTGTACTCATCTGAGACTTACACCTGGACAGACAGTGCAATGGCATGTGCATTCATCTTTTGTCTATAAATTGACTCCTGTGTCACTGAGGCTCTGCTGCTCAAAGTAGCAGCAAAGTTTACAAATCACACACATCCAAATCATGTAATCTGTTACAATAATAAGGCAGGGAAAAGACAATCTGGGACATGAAGCTTTTATACAATTTCAGAAAAGTTGCTAGCTCTAGCAGCTGACCTAGACAACTTCTATTTCAAGCTTCTTTAATGTCAGAATAATCAATTTTTGCCTTTGCCCACTTCAGTAACAGTAACCATAGTCAACAAATCATGTGCAATTATTTTGAAATAAGATCTGATTAGAGAAATTGTACCAAATTAGTTACCAGCATCAGGAGGCATTTGTGATGCAACCACTTATTACAATGCTGAATTTGGTCTCACAGCTGTTTCATCTGCAAAGGGGTCTGCTTTCCCCTCAAGATTTTTACCAGGTGGCGAGTTCTAAGAATCTAAGATTTCTGAATTCTGTAGAGCAAGCTGTTAATTTTTCTTCCTTACAGTTAATTCTTAACCTTTTCCAGGAGTAGCCTGGTTTTGTACTTGGCTAAACAATTCTTTTTAGGATAGAAGTTTTCAGCAGGATTTTGGGCCCTAGACTAAACCTCAATGAGTTTAAGAGTTGAGGCAGGTTCCCTTGTGACTATCACTGTAAGACAGATTTTTTTTTTCCCTCTACAATTTTTAGATTCTTTAGCCTTTCATGTTGAGGGAGAAGTGGAGAGGAAAGATAAGAAAACAAACACTTGCCAGTCTAGGAGTAATTTTTCCTTGTCCCTTCCTAATCACATTTCCTCAGTTTCCCTGGCCTCTTCCTCCCATTACACTTTCATTGAATAAACAGATTGTTCCTTTGGGAAAAATTGCTTCATTTGAGGTGAATGAGTAGGGAAAGAAAAGAAATATGCCTGTTCATCCTGTCAACTTCCAAGGAATAGTGCATTTTGGCCTGAATGAATAATGCTGGGGAGAAACCAGGGACTCCTGAAGGAATGAGAAACCCTTCTTTTCAGTCTGTCCAATAAGCAGTGTAAATACTAACCCTGGCTTTACAAAACACACATTGAATTCCGAAACAGGGAACACCCAGTTATAAATACCCACACAAGTCAAACATGACATTTACTGACTTTTAGATGTGTTTAGGCCAGATACATGAGCTCAGTTCACAGGTTATTCCTTCTCCTTTAGCATTATTTCTTTACTTTTTCAAAAAAGAAACAATGCAGGTGATCAGCAAGATGTGTCATTCTCCATCCCATTCTATGTGTTTCCAAAAGAGACATGAGGAGGATAAATGAAGCTGTTCTACAGCAAGGTCACTACAGTGAAGTCACTGTTCAGGGTGTTGTACATCAGAGGGAAGAGAACCCATGCATGTCCCAGTAGTACCAAGTACTCCCTGTCCCTCTCTCAGGAGAGGCAGTGGTACATATTACAGGTCTCTTTTTTTAGATTTGAGAATAGATCACTTTTAACTTCCTTGTACACCACCACAATTACAGAAGAGATAGAATCTTATTTAAATGCATTGGAAAGTGCCTAACTTTTGCTGGTGCCAGTACTAGGTGGGGGAAGATTGAACAATTTTCCCACCGCCTGTGATTGCAGCCAGACAATTTATTAGCAAATCAGATTTGATTTGCTAATAATGTCAAGGAAGCCAAAATGCAGGGGTGGCAAGGATTTGGGATTCTTGGAAAATGGCATAAAAATAAAAATCAAGGGAGTTCAAAGATAGATACATAGAAATGGGAAAGAGAGGTTAAGACAGAAGAAAATAAAGTGACTTGGAGGAGAAGACAGACAAACTGAAACCAACATAAGAATAAAAGAAGGTATTTGAACAAAATAGTTACAACAGGCAACTCTGTGTTCTGAAAATGTCACAATTATCTTTTATAAATAAAAATACATGGAAAGAGGAAACATTACTTTTTTCTACATGCTGTTTGCTGCTTCCCAATTTTGGCTAATTCTGTCCAGCCCCCTCTCTTCCCCATCCCTCCAGATCTCTTTCTTCCAAAAGGAAACAGCCCAACAAAATAACATTCATTAACTCATTATACAACCAAGATATCATCTGTTTCCTATACTTAGTATATCAAATAACAGTATTAACTGCTGATGTTATTGATATCTGAAAATACAAATCATTAACTGGAATAAAGAAATATAAACAAACAAACAAATAAATACACATGTACATGTGTGTATGAATTTTTTGTTAAAATTGATTAAGATCTATTTTGCCTTAGCTCTAAATACTTATCTACAGCATAAATAATTTCACTGGCCATTTTACAGTCATTGTTTTGTAACTACTGATGTAAGTGTATTTCAACCAGGCAATTTTTGCTGTTGGGCAGATGGAGACTTTAACAGCCGAAGATAAAATTGGAGTAACATGGAAGGACAGTACAGCAGGAATGTGGAAAACTGCTGCTGCAACATCTTTCTAAAAGGGAGAGCACAGGGTTAGGGTCAGCTCTGCTTCTTTGTCTAGACTGGGAAGGCAGAAGTACCTCCTCTGAATACCTCCAATTTCCTGTGGCCAGGACTGAAGCAATAACAATAGCTTAGAGCCTAAAGTGTGAAAACTGGATTATGCCCAAGCCCAGCAGAGAATCAAGGAGGAAGTACAGCCAGCTCTTTTGGGTTCAAGAACAAGATATATCATACATATGTCACTTTATGGGAGAGAAGAAACACTGGCCATTCATTACCTTCTCTTCCGAGTCCCCTGGCTGGCAAGTAATAACTCCATCTCGTGAACCCCCAGCAAATGTTGCTTTGCAGTTTGCAAGCCACTGTTTTCAGAAAGAAAATAAAGAAGATATGAATAAGATCTATGGTTTGACTCAAAGAAAGATAAACAGTATTTTAGTTTCACAGCACAGGATGTAAACAAAAATTTGCAGTTGCCTTTTTTATTACCATAGACTATGACAATTTGCTTTGATGGTAATTTAAAAAGTGTAGTCTTGATTTCTGTTAGTATTTCAATTGCATGAACTAAGAAAATTAATTCATTAATAAATAGGAGAGAAACCAGGGATATTAAAGATACCATTGTTTCTAATATTAAGGGATACAGTAACTGCTTTTTAGTTCTGGTTCATATGTCCAGGGAGAAACATTCAATGAATCCAGTATCTGAAACACATTTTTCTACTGAATATTAGTTTAAACAAGTCTGAGTGGATGTGCAGTCTCCTGACATAGTCTAAGTATATAGACAAGACCAAGAACATAATTCAGCATACCGAGAGTGTTGCCTCTTTCCTGTTGTTGTATGTGTCCAGGTACTCCTGCAGCTCTAAAACACTGAACTTCAGCTTTTCAAGAAGGCCACAAGAGAGCAGCTGGAGAAATGAAATCAAAGGGTCTATAAATGTCACTATAAAAGAATGCAAATACTGGTAGACAGTATAGAAAAGGTATTGCAAAAGAATACTTAGACTTACATATAGTAATAGTGAAAAATATTTACATTTATGCAAAAATCTACATAACTAGAATACTGTACTAAAAAGTCAATAGCAAAAGCTGCACCCATGAGACTGTGGAACTGAAATTGTGTTCTGTGTTTAATGACTTAGCAGAGGACTTCTCTAAAATGAAACAGTGCACAAGGCTTAACCAGTTTCTCTCCACAGCTCTCTGATGACGTAAGGCACAGCTCTTCCACGGTCACAGCAATGGGCCCAAGATTGCACTTGGCCAGTTTCTACCTCTAGACTTCAGTGTGGGAGGTCACACAGTCCTGATGCTGCTGGATAAACATGAACCAGAATGAAGACAATGGGAAGGGCCATCTAATTCATTCCCTAATATATATTTTTATAGAATTACAGAATAATTAAGGTTGAAAAAGACCTCCAAGGTCAAGTCTAACCTTTGACAAATACCACCATGCCAACTAAACCATATCACAAAGTGTCACACCATCTTGTTTTTTTAAACACTTCCAGGGATGGTGACTCTACTGTTTCCCTGGGAATCCTGTTCCAATACTCTTTCAGTGAAGAAACTTTTCCTGGTATCTAACCTGAACCTCCTCTGGCACAACTTGATGCCCTTGTTCCCTCTTGTCCTGTCGCTGGTTGCTTGGGACAAAAGGCTGCCCTGCCCCTGGCTGCTCTGAGCAGCTGTACAGAGCAATAAGGTCCCTCCTGAGCCCCCTTTTCTCCAGGTTAAACACCCCCAGCTCCCTCAGCTGCTCCTCACAGGATTTGTGCTCCAGACCCTTCCCCACCTCCATTGCCCTTCTCTGGACACACTCCAGCCCCTCAATGTCTTTCTTGCAGTGAGGGGCCCAGAACTGAACACAGCATTGGAGGGGTGGCCTCAGCAGTGCTGAGTACAGGGGGACAGTCACCGCCCTGCTCCTGCTGGCCACACCATTGCTGATCCAGGCCAGGATGCCACTGGCCTTCTTGGCCATTTGGGCACACACACACTGGCTCATTTTCAGCGAGCATCATCCAGCTCACATCACAGTTGACTCAAATGAAACCACTAAACATATTACAGTCTTCTATGCTGAAGCTTCTTCTTTTTCATTTGTGGAGCCAACTGGGTCCAGTAGGCATCTGTTTTATATTGGGGTTTGGCACACAGGCTCAACATACCATAACTATTCTACGATTCTATGATTTTATACTGCCCATCTGTCACTACTTACCTAATAAAACAATACAGAAAATGAATGGCAATACAGTTCTGAACAGGAGATAAAAAACAGAGATAGGAGGAGAGTCCCTTTTTGACATATCTGTTCAGGAGTTGCTCAAAAGTGGAACAGCCAGGAGAATAACACACTGCAATGAAGTACGTGCCTTTTGAAAGGAATATACTCACTGTTTCTGCATCTACAAAGAGGGTGGGACATTCTGAACATGATGTTAACATCTGAGAGGACCTCACAAACTTGGAGCCTATTCCTCGCAAGTTGTCTCCCAAGTAACTAGCTGCATCACAGGTTAGAAAGCAGAATCTTTTCTGAATATTCTGGAAAGCAAAATACAGTTTATTACATTATGTACTCAAGCACAAACTTCGTTCCTTTGTAAGCAAATGGCATGGTTGTTTTTCTTTGCATAATAAAGTACAAAAGAGTCCATCTCCCTGCGGAGAACTGAATGACTGCTCTAGGATACTGAATAAGAGTTATTCTGCTGGAGACAGTGTACAGCTGGGCAGCTGTGAAACTAATTACAGAGTTCTTCATAACCTACCGCTGAAATACATTCTTTCTTGTAAAGATGAATCAATCTTTATAAGCCTTTTAGCCACAGGTAGCTTTTTTTCCTTGTCTCTACAGAGTTAACAGAGTTGATCAGCACATTACCTCTTCTGCCCATTCCGGGCATTGTTTTGTTAATATTCCATGTCAAGTGGCTAATCACATAATATAATGGATGTCCTAATGCCAAACAGCAGTGCGGGAAAATCAGAAAAAACCTTTTGTCTTCCCCTGTGGGAAGAACCTTCGCACTAAAACTTTACTGCTGCTTGGGAGGATTCCAGAAATACTGCACTGCATCCAGGAATTATTCTTCTCAACAGATTTCTTTTTATGCTTTGAGTCCTAAAGCAGTCCAGCCTTCCAAAAACATTTTAGTGCTTTTCAGTGACTAATATATAAAATGAATAATGAATAAAAATAATATATTAATCTTGAAGTAACTGAAACAATGATTTTGATAAACACCCATCAGTTTTCACTGCCCAAATGTATCTCACTAAGGCCTAGTGCTCAGCAGGTAGGAGCAACATTTTTATATGATTCATTCCAAATTACCAAAGGCATTTCTCTGAGGAATGTAGGTTAGGACTTGTACCATAAGTATGCCTCACTGGAGGGAAGCACTTCCCAAATACCAATCTGGATGACAGACATAGAAATAGCCTGTTACTGCTGCTGCACTGGTGCATGGAAGTTAAGTACCTAAAATCAAGCGAGTTGAATTCAGACTTTATTGATAATGGAAGCTGTTGGATTGAATGATTTTCTTTAAGTGCTAAATAAGGCCTCACACTGTACACAGGCTATACACTGTCAATGATTAATAAAACAGTCAGAGTTCCTGTACCAATCAATTTCATCACTATTTATTTGTGAATCTCTCCTGAAAGCATCTGCACTTCCCATCTGAGCACAGTTAGGATCAGACAGACTGGTTTTACTGTTTCCACCATCTTCAACACAGAACAAAGTGCTACACACCTCACTCAGCACATGGCACAGATTCTCTGCTGCACCGAGTCTGCAGTAGAGGCAAGGGGCTATCACTAATTACCACCGAACCAGATAAATTATTATTTTCATAAGCAACTAGCAGAATCATCTGAATCACAGGGCTTGGTAACAACTGGAGATTTACTACTGTGATGTCTTCTGGAAAGACAGATTCAGTTCAAGTCTTTGTGAAACTGTTGCTGATAACTCTCCTGGCAAAGGAAGGAGATCTAGACTTGATCTTAGCCAACAGAGAAGACCTAGCTGATAACAAAGAAGTGGAAGGAAATTTAAAAGGACAGATTATGAAAGAGAATCCAAGAGACATTGGTTGAAAAGGACCTGCGGAGAACATCTGATGCAACCTTCAGCTCCAAGTGGGACTATTGCTGACCCCAGATCAGGTCACACATGCTTTTAACTAGCTGAGTCTTAAAATCTTCAAGGCCAGAGCTTCCTCAAGGCTCTGGGTAACCTGTTTAGTTGCTGCAAAGCCCTCCTGGGGAAAACAATCTGAGTTATAAACAACTGAGTTTGTAAATCTGAGGCAGTGAAGGAGATATTCAGAAATAATGCAACTGACTTCAATGCATTCAGAATTTGCAGTAAGGAGCGCATTAGAAATAACTTAATGAAGAAAAGAGATAATGAGAGGAAGTCATTCCTTTAGGAAAAAAAAAAAGAGGGCATAAGCACATTCTATACTACTGAAAGATAGAAAATAAATTACACTATACAATTGGCTAAATCACAAACACCTCACTTGGGCAAATACTTGTGAAAAAAAAAGTGGAACAGAAAGTGCAACTGCACTGAGTTGCTAACTTGGGTACCAAACCTAGTATGGCAATGTAGGCATAATAAGCAGAGAGGGAGATGCCAAGTGAACTAGCAAGAGAAAGAGAGAATGTCAAGGAGTAATCTATAAATAATTAAGAGGAAGTCCAAGGAATCACAATGGAGAGAAATAGCTACTGACAGATACTCCTGACAAGACTGATGTGTTTCATGTCTTCTTTTGCTTTACTGCTTCCAGAAAAGGCATCTGTGTGCAAGCAGCAAGGAAACATCTATGAGAAAGCAGGTGAGAACAGATCTTGCTTGCTGGGATACTTTTACATCTTTGTGGATTAGCAAAATTCAGCTATGGTAGTTACAATACTGGGTAAAGAGATCCAGGAACCATAAGAAATATCTCTGAAAACTCACAGAACACAGCATTATTTATGAAAATAACTTCCTCAGTGCATTTCAGTTATGGCTTCATCAAAAGCTGATCAATCTACTATTTAGATTCAAGAACAGATATTCTTCCTCAATTCCTTTCCTTTTCAAATATTCATAAAAGCAACAATCAATCTACAGCTAAGATGATAATGGTCTTGAAGAGTGTTTTAAATTATTAAGTGTGAAACAGTGAGAGACTGTACTTTGCTATCTATGTTTAATACTTCAATAAATATATTTATTTTGCGATTACATGGACTAACAGTTCCATAATAAATTATCATCTCAGCTATGTCCTTCTGGGTGCAGACTACAGGGGCTGAAATCTATCAAGAAAGGTCTGAATGCAGTATATATTTTATGAAATGGGATTACTGTAAATAGTAATGCCAGCTGTCAGCATATTATGAATAAATATATACCTGCATATAGACACTGTGCTTTGTCTCCATGTAAATAATAAAAAAAAATATTCTCAGAAAGTTTTCTTCTTAATCTCAGGTTTCCTCTCCTGGGAAGAGGACTTTACATAACAAAAGGGCTTGATTGTGGAATGTACTTGCTAGATTTGAAATCTACTTGTCTGGTCTGCTGAAAGACATTTAATTTGAGGGAATAAAAAGAGGCAGCAGTAAAGATAATCCAGAGATCTCTGACCTCTGACTCATTTACAGGAAAAGCACTTCAATAATTTCAGGAATTTTAAACAAGTTTAGCGTGTTGTGGGCAAACATTCAAGATACCATCAACTTGATACAGACTGAAATGTAGGTGCCCTGGAAAATGCACTTCTTTCACTTCACCAAGTATTTAGTTGACAAGCTCCTCCAAACAAGGGTTTTGTTTCACAGTCAAGTATTTTGGCAGTACTTTGCATTGCAAGTTTAGCACATGCAGGACTTGTTTCTGAAATTTCCTGTTAATGAGGGTCAAAAGTCAAAGTTGGTGGATGAGTAGTGAAGTTTGATAGTGCAAACAAAATACAATTCCAGACAAGCTGGGATCCTATGAAAAAAAATAAGGGAAAATAATACTCCCATATTTTAACCCTGAAAAGAAGAATGAAGCTATTTTTATAAACTAAAAATATGGCAGAGAATCCAGCTAAAAATTGTGACTAGTTGATATTATTAATACCTTTTTCTTTCTCCTCCAATATCAACTGAAGAAAATGAGTAGGGAATCTTCTGAATATAGGGCAAGCACAACAGCAAATGAAGTGTGTGCATACTAGGATTTTGAGTTAAACAGGTACTTTACAAGTAATGTTCAGGCCTTTAATTACATAATATTATTTATTTAGTCTTCAGAAGTGTGGCAAAAGTTCCTTTTCACCTCTTCAAAGAGGAGAATCAAGGACAAGTAAGTCTCTGAACACTCAGACAGGGCTATTAGCCTCTAGGACTGATTAAGATAGAAAAGCTGACATCATGAATAAACACAGAACTAACACGGAAGTCAACACTGGGGTTTTTTTCTTCCAAATGGTTATTTATCAGTGTTTAAAAGAATGCCTATAAGACACCCATATTTACAGTGGCATAATGTTTAAAGGAGGACAATGTGCAGGTAGAAAAGACATTGACTCAAATGGAGCATGGAGGAAATGCTACAGGATGCTTCTTTCATATCAGGTTAGTCTTAGATGTATGAAAAGATCTTGAAACGGTGCATTTATTAGCACATATTTGTTAACCCTTGTTAACAGAAAGGTGTGTACTCTGAGACCACAGATACTTAAACTTTGCAGAAGGTTACCTGGCTACTGCTTTCACTGCTGCAGCATGCTAAACATCCTGTGGCTGCAGGAGAAACAATTAAAAAAGGCTTTCAAACTAATTACAGGTAAAACCAGACAGTCTTTCCTTAGACCAGCTTGTACATTCGACTCTTTCTTTTTTTACCTTTTTGCAAGATTCTTATCTTTGCAAGTATACAGTTTTAGAATGGAGAACTTTATTTCTAGTCTTCAGACTCAATCTCCAGAATTTGTCACATGATGGCAGCTGGGTATTTCTATTCAGATGAGTAGATACAAATCATTTAATAATGCTGACATGTACATGGAGATGCTCAGATTTCAAGAGTTTGAGATAAAATAACAGAGTAACAGTAGTTTGAGATCAAAAGGGTTATTTCCTTGTCTCTTGCAGCTACTGTTTCTGCAGTCTCTTTGTAAAGTACTGAAGAAAACACTCTTTAAAGTGGATCCATGTTTTACAACATGACCTCCAAACCTGCAAGTATGAGATAGATAGTATTTTCATGACAAAACTGGTCACAGAAGACAGTTCTGCATGAAAATGTAATACAGCAATTCTGCACTATGCAAAATTACAATGGTTATATATATCTAGTAGTTCACTACTGGGGCTGCTACCAAGGACTACTAATGTGGCACACACAGACATTATGATTTTGCACCTTTAACTTATTTTCTCACCTTAAACAGGGAAGAGAACACGTGAAATGTATAAACTGCACAGGAGCCATCAGAGTCACACATGAGCTGGTTGATGTGACTGCGCCAGGCTTCCTCTGCATCGTCACAGGCTGCTGGCTGAAATGCAGCAAGGATGGCGGAAAAGAATGGCGAGGGAGGTGGGGAGGCATTTCGATCAACATCTCCAAAACTGAAGAACAAAAATAAAAAGAGGTGATGAAAGGAGAATACCTAGAGAGTGGCAGATAAAATATGCTATAACAGACAGATAAAATCACAGGACCAATTATAGCACCTTCCTAAAAATATTCATGAATTTTAAAATTACTTTTGAAGGTTAACAAGATGTTGGCTACAATGAGAAAAACCTCCTATCTTCTGGCCACTATCATCTATCTTCCTCCTTCCCAGAACACTTGAATTATTTTCTTGTACCATCATTTGGAGGAAGAAGGCTGAAATTTCACAGGAGAATAAAGCTCTCTCTCCCCCCAGGCTACCTGCAGTCTAACTCAGCATCCAAAATCTGAAAGAGCTCCACATGGCATGTAAAAAAATCCTAAAGCCTTTTTATAACATATACTGGGGGCCAGCCACATTACCAGCAGCCTTAAGAGCATATAGATCGGATTTTTAAGGATATTGAGATTTTCTTTCCTGAGAAATCAGAAGGATGAATACATGTCTGATTTGTTGAACAGGTATCTAAGTAAAATCTCCATTACTGAAAACCTTTTAAAATCCTTCTTTTCATTTTAATTAGGCATATTATATGTGTAATGCCTAGCTGCATAGATATATGTAAACAGTGTATCTTGTTTTTCCTAGAAGGAAAACCTTGGTTTTGGTTTGCCTTTTTTTTTTTTTTTTTAAGTTGTGTGATAATTACACAGGTAATTAGGGCATTGTCTTCTTATTGCTCCAAACTCAAGAGAATTTTATAACTCCTGTGGCCAAAACATTCATTTCATTAACTATCGCTGTGTTATTACTTTGTTGTACATTGTAAAAGAACTTGTGTGAACAGCAGTGCATCAAAGTACCTAGCAAGAGCAAATTGTTCCAGTCTGTCAGCTTTCTCTTCAGTTTCTGTCATATCCAGGCTAAGGCTATCACTGCATTCAAATGCTCCAGGGATTTCATTTGTAGACCCTGAAAGGTCATCCTCATGGACTGCTATATCTTGCTCTTCAGGTACAGCTTCAGCCTAGGGGAGTGAATGATGACGTCTTAGAAAACAGCAAATTAGTAAGTTAATTCCTCCAATAACAGAAAGCATTTAATGAAAAAACCCACCTGACAACATGCTAAACTGCACAGATATAAAGCCACAGGTTATAAATTACATGATCCAACTTACTCTTCTTCAAAAATACTGTATTTATCCAACTTTCTGTCTTGGATAAATATTATTTTTAAGGCAGTCTTTCAACTTGTCTAGCAAAGGATTTCAGATTCCAATGCATGTGGCAACATAGCAGGGAAGTAATTTTTCAGGGAAAACAATAGGGTTCTTTTTACTGTCAGGCTGTCCTTGTCACTTAACATTTTATAGTGTCCAAGCCTCTCAGAATATATTGAAATCAGTGTCTGGAAGACTATATGCATATTTAGAACTGGGAATTCATTTTAGCATGGCATTTGCATTCAAGAGGAATCCAAAGCATTCTAACAGGCCATTAAAAGGATTATGCCTAATTTCCTTCCTTTTTCATCTATCAGCACCTAAAGCTCTTGAATTCTTTTTGAAACATTCCAATTCCTCTTGCATTTTTAGTCTGAACAAGTTTTGCTTCGGTTTTAATCTTTTGGCTTTCATCTGCCTCACCACAGCATCCAAAGCAGTTCCTGTAGGGATGACTGCAGTGGGTTGCTCACACCTTTGTGTACATATGCCCATGTGCATGTACATACCTGTGTTGGGAATTAATAGGGAGGGAAATCTGTGTCAAGAGGAACTAAATGAGAAAGTGGACCTCTGCAGTTTATCAAGTCTGCTTGGATCCTACAGATTAATTAAGGGGATTTGTATTTGTAAAAATTAAACAAGACATGTAACAGAAAGGTCATTCAGAAACTGAGTAGACTAATCTTTTGGTTTGCTTTGTTTTCTAAGCAAAAGAGATAGGAATATTCCTGGGTTCAGGGTGAATTAAATTAATCAGAGCCCAAACCATCCTGAAAAGAGAAATGCAAGCTATATGGCTGAATTAACAGAATAGCACCAAAGCACCTAGTAAAAATTGTAAATGTCTCATGCTTATTCAAGAAGTAATTAGTAGTAACCACTTTCAAGTATTAAATATTAGCTTGAAAGAACCACTGCAGTTTCTTCACTGCAATGGCAGAGTTTGTAGGAGGAAAACATATTTTGATGGGATAGAGCAAGGGAGGAAGGAAGAGGAAGCAAACACCTCCCACCCACTGGAGTCTAATATGATGCCCCAAAAGCAAAATATAAAAGTGAACTTCGAATATTCATGCAGGATTGTAGTACATATGCAGAAATTTGTGAGTTTAGGTAACTTGAAAAATACATAACATAGCATCATCTGAATTTTTGTAACACATAGAATTATCCCACTATCTTTAATAGAAAATAAGTTTAGCTAATTTAATGCTGTTAACAATAATACCTGGTTTTTGGCATTGAAACAACTAAGAAGAGGCTACATAATCAGTCTGTTTCTCTCAACTACTGTATCTGTTTGAAGGTTGAGATGATATTTTTGTTTTTGCTTATGATGTAACAACTAAACATTTTGTAAACCAATAAAGAAGTAAAAAAAATTTCCTTTGCATCGATGACACCTCATCAGCTCTCTGAAAAGAAGAATTCAGAGGAAAAGAGAAACAGGAAAGAGCTCAGACTTTGTGTTACGAAATTAAGTAAAAAATTATTTAGGTGTAAGTTTTAAGTTTTCTGACTAAAAACTGGGTAACTTCTTCTTTACATTGACTCCAAATTCTTTTGAACAAAAATACAGAAGTATGCACACTTGAAGAAAATATCTTTGAGGCAAAAAACCTGCCAATAAGACATTCTGTGCTTATCAATTCAATCATCTTTGTAACAGTGGTAACCTGGGCTATATTTTACACCAATATCAAACCTGTACCAGGACTAGCTGAATTTGCCTGTCAATTCCACAAGAAACTGCTCTGATTTTAGATTCTTCACTTACTGACTTATTCCAAAGCTTTTAATTTTTGATGAATACTGGCACATGGGACATTAAAGAGATTTTGACAGTAAAGATTCCAAACCCCTAGACATATATTGAACTCCTAAGCTGTGATTTGCAGTTCTGAATGTACCCACCAACAGCTACTGCAGCTGGATGCATGAGATCAGCTGCAGTCACCACCTGCAGCCGTGTCTGTTCTGACTCCTGCTTCCTGAACTGAAATTCTGCCAACTTCTGCTGTTTATGGTTGTTGTGTGGTTACTTGTCTACCAACAGTTGTTTTAACAAATGATAATGAGTTTACCTTCTCCACAGCCACTCTTCAGAGAGGTTCCCCTCCTTTCCTATCCTTACACACACTTCCCTCCTCCTGTCCTTTCTTCCTACCGCAGCCGTTTCTGACACAAACAATTTGTTCAATATTCAGCACAGTTCCAACCTCCTTTTCTATAACCTCTTCAGTGGAAGTTTCCATTACTTCTGAAACATGCAGTGCTAGCAATATCAATTTTCTGTGTGGCTGCATTTGGAGGAGGCAAGGGCAGGAAGGAAAGCCAATGATTACAGAAGATATATTCTTCCCCTGCCCCAGTCTCATACACTGTTCTTTCTGCAGAAGTCACACATGACAGAGAAGCTTTACTGACATAAGCCAACAATATAATCAAGCCACTAATTCAAACACACCTCCCACAACCAGATTATATTTTGGAGGGACAGTGAAAGAAGTAGATTCACCTCATCTCATGAACAACAATTGTCAAACAGAAAATTAAAGAAACCATCCCCATATTGATAATGATTTACCAACCTTGCTATGTCTTCATCTTCTGATACTGTTCTCTGTAATACACTGTGCTGAACATGGTTGTTGTATCCTTGCAAATCCTGCCTCCCCACCCCCAGGATGGTTTTATATTGCGGTCATGAATTTAAAATTTCTGCGTGTCTGCCAAAAGGCAACTACTGAATCCAGGGCACACAACTGTACAATAGGTCCCCACATACAAAAATATTTCAGAGAATACACACATACACCCACCACATGAGCTGGTATATTGTTCTTTTAAATCAGCATGAAGAACAAAAGATTATTGCCTTGGAGTTGTAACTTGTGGCCAGTTCATGAATTTGTCTTCCAATGAGCTTGTAGTATTTTGGTGCATATGTAGTGTAACATACTTAAGAAACAATAAATAAAATCTCTTAATGAAGAAAGTAGAGTTTACCTAATGAGTAAAGTAGAAAGGAGATGGTATGAAAGTGCAGTACTGCATGAATGTACTGTACTATGCCATTACACAAAGGAAGCCAGAATGTACTTGATTTCACAGATCAAACCCTTTATAAAAGTGTAAGCAAAAAAATTGTAACAGTGTTACATAGAATACAGTCCAGTTGGGAAAGAAAGAAAAAAATGTGTTCACCTTGGCTCCTTCAGACACCTGCAGATTATTCATATCAGGCAAAGACACATCAAAGCTGGATGTTCCCATATTAAAATGATGAGGGTCTGCTGAGGTTGTGTCACATGATGTAGAAAGTGAATCAATATGATTTGCATCCTCAGATGGGGAAAGATTTATAATCTGTTTAAAAGACAGCAAAAGCACAGAAAAACTGAGCATACAGCCACCCTACCACACGCTGCTTTCATGAACATTCAAAGCAGTGTCTTAAACAGCAGTGACAGTGGCTCTCCTAGCTTGTATATAGATACAACCCTTTCAATATTTCTGTCATAAAATTTCTATTAAAAGCAGCCCAGAAGTGAACAATGAAAATCTGACACCGCTTACCAGCCTGGAGTCTTGTTCTATTTCTATAAGCACTTAGTACATCAGAAAGATTTACTATTGGGCAATTGTCAAAAATTGCCCCACAGTAAAAAAAGGCAAATAATAAGATCTGATGTTTCAAACTTTGCATTAAAATTCCCATTTACCTTTGCAAATAAGGGAAAATGTACCCACCAATTTCAGCTCATTAGGTTGCACCTTGGCAGAGGAAACTAAAATCCCAGCTTATTTTAAACCACCACCCTATCTTCTCCTAAATTTCAAGTTTGCCACTTACTAGGTCTGAGTTCTCCAAGATTTGGCTGGTGGTCAGGTCCTCCTCCTCTGATGACTCATCAGAGTCCTCATGGTTCATTTTGTTCAGGCTGGGTGTGCTCCCTGAGAGCTGGTTCTCTTCCATCAGCTGCATGTCACATTTGTCCAGGCTGTCCAGGGACCGTCTGCGCACTCCCCAGTTGAAGTTGTCCATGCTCTCACCCTGAAATCAGACAGAAGGTCAGCTTTCTTGATGTAAGATTAATCATAGGCTAACACCTGATCAAAGTTAGCTCCAGAAATAGTTTGATGGAAAAATATAGTAAAAACTTGAAATAAGCATTATCTTGTTTGTTCACCTGAGGATAAGAGCAGAAGCATGGAAATGGCAGTTAAATGAACATTCATTCTTTTCAATATTAGATGTTTTTCATGCATTTGCTAATTTAAGAATTTGTTTTTGTAAGTCCACATACACACACTCCTCAATACCAATAGAGCAGTGACACGCAAAAGAAAAGTTTGAAAGCAATTTTAAAGGATTTTTTCATGATGTTTAAAAGTATTAGAAGCACAGTTCATACCAATGGTTCAATTGCAAAACTTAGGTTAAAGGTTTTAGATTTTTTGCTTTACATACATAACCATAATGGTGAGTAGATTTGAACAAACCCTTGCTTTACACAAAAAATGTAACAACTTAAGCAGCACACCTTTTAAACTTTTATTCTAGGCCCATATAGCTTATTTTTGAACCTACTTGAATTAATTGAAAATATGCTTTGAGAATAGCCTTATAAACATTGCCTGAGAACCCACATTTTGAAAAGGACACAGCCAAATGGACCAAACATTTTATATTTATCAGACTTCCATTTCCCACACACAGTTACATAAAGTTCAGTGCATGAAGCAAATCACATAACCCATTTGTTAGGCTGGCAAACTGATAAAAAGATCACTTGATTTCTTTCATGTATAAAAATGACAATTAGTTTTCCACCCTTTTTCCATGTATTTACTTTGTATATTTTCCAGTGGACTGTATGCCTTTTCCCTGATTACAATAATCTCTTGCTCCCTTCCTATGTCTAGCCAGGTTCCTCTCTGGCAAATGAAGGATCACACCCACAATTGCTCCTGCCATGGGCCTGCAGAGGCAAAAGGGGCCTTACACAGCAAGAAAGGAAGTATTCAGATGCAGTTTTGGGTACTTTATCTAGGGGAAAGCACTCAATCTTCCATCAACACGGGAAGCAAATTTATAGAGAAAAATGTTTACTTTTGAGGTTCAGGACTGCCTGTTTTAAACAAGACTCTAAGTTGCAACACTCCTAAACAAGCAAGTCAAATGGTGAAAATTCAAGCTGTGATACTTTAAATATTAATTTGAAAAAAAAAATAGTTCTGCCTAAAAAATAGTATTAGTATCAAATAACTGATTATGATTTTTTCCTAGGTTTATGTAGATAGAAATTATGTGCAGTCAGTTCAGTAAGGTCCCTTAAGAAGAGTTATGATTTTAAACACTTGAATAATTGCCACTCAGATGTTTACTGAATGGGGACCAAACTGCATAAAGTGCAATGAATTAAATTGCAATCTTAACAATCAACAAACTTGCACAAACTGATCTTATTTCACATCATTGCTATTTAATGCAAGGGACTGTGAAATTTGAATAGAAAGGAGGGAAGTTCAGTTTTGTGACACTGAGCTCACCGTTTCATGAAAAAATATGATGAAAATAGAAAAAATATTTTTTAGGAAAAAGACAACCCTTGCAATTCACAAGAAGATTTAAAACTAAGGAATGCACTATAATCAAGAGAAAATGAACATGAAATTGTGGTGAAGCCTGACACATTATTGGAAGAACCCCGTGTTTTCATCCTGGGACTGGAAGGATATGGTAATTTTGTGCGGAAAAAGAACAGAACACATCTAAGATTTAAAAAGTCAGGACTCTTTAAATTATAAAAATGACATTTCTGTTCCAAGCTATTTGTTTTAACAAATTCTTGTCCATCCTCCCCCCACAAAGGCTGGAGGACACATGCAGCAATGAGACATCCTCCACAAACAAATCACTTACTGAAGTAACAAATGACAAAATGGCATAAACAAGCAAGCATGCAAAGATGACTGTCATCACACCCTGATCCTCATGATGCCTAGCAAAGCTATCAGTAAACTCAGCAGCCCATCTCTATGGGAATATTTCCTGTTGCAGTTTCCTTCTGCAAAGCCTTAAAGAAGGAAGCCAGCAAAACTAAGAAAAATAAAAGGGACATTTCCAGGGCATGCAGTTAGAAGGGGTTGTGAATAAAAAGTGATGGGAAAAGGTAAAAGAGATGAAACAATACAACTCAAATACCCACAGCATTTGGATTAGCATAAGTTTGCTACAGGGGCACCCAGAACCATACTGAATTTAAACAAGAGGTCAGCACATGTCTATGAAGATGGAGTTGTGGTTTTTGTAGTCTGTTAAGCAATCTTTCTTCCCCACTTAACAAGAAAGAGCAAAGATGTATTTGAGAGGTTGTTAATTTGTATCTACAGCAGGAGCAAAGCCATCTCCCATCTGAGAAGTCACCACTGATAAACATCAGTTCTGAGGAAAACAGTCACATGTTATAAATGTGTCTGGCCAGCAGTGAGCAGGTACCACACAGAACTTCCCACAGCCACCACCCTCTGGTAAAGGAGCAGATGTGCCCTTGCAGCTACTTTAAACTTCCCAACAGCCCAGGGGAAAGGAGAGACAGGAGGGAAAGTAATCCTGTGTGGGGGAGAGCAGTAAAGTTCCTCCACAGAGGTAGTAAGAATCATGCAAAATCTCTTTCACACAAGTTTTCATCCTTACTGTGTCGACAAAGTATGCAAAGTCAATGGAATCACTCAAATATTATAGGGTATACACAAAAGTATTGTGGAACTACATAGCAAGGCACTATTTCCATATGGATGTATCTCTTACAGCACAGGCATTTTGATATAGGGATTTTTGGGGGTTGTGTGTGCATGATAACTGATGTACAAACTATCAGAAACAAACATGCAAAATTCTGTGGTTGCTGATCTCTGTATCATTTGTACAACTCATTAAAATTCTCTATCATTTCAGTTCTCTCTATACATTGATAAACTTAAAATTTAGATTCCAAACTGGCAATGACTGATGTGTCTTTCCAGTTTTCCTCACAGGGTAAATGAGTCCAGGAAAGTTTTGGTATGACCATACAGCTGTATTAAATTAAGCTGTAGGAATTAGTTTATTTATTCAATTAAATTCAGTCTGATAGCAATAATGTAAACTGTCTTAAGAGGTCTCAGACATCAGCTTTAGCAGGATGCTATCAGGAGACAATATGCCACAGCAGAAAAGGTAGAAATAACATATAATTTTCCCCTACCAACAAATGGCCCAAACTCTATAAATAATAAGGTTTCTACACATCAATCTCACACAAAGATATCAAAAGGAAAAAGGACATGGTTTGGAAAACACTGATATTAGAATTAAGATATTATAAAATATGTGAAGACTGTTGAGCGTGTCAAAAACAAAATGAAGCAGAATTTTTGAAAAAGACCTCAAAAATATTTCTAATACAAGACAAAAAATGAAGCACCTGTCAGAAATTCAAGCACACACACACTCACCTACACACACACTGAAGGGGGGAGGCAACAGCAAAACTATGATGTTATTCTACAATATAAATTTGCAAGAAGGCATAACATATGCTGGCACATCTGAGTTCAAGTAGCATTCTTACCTGAAGTTCCTGAGTAGCAGATATAACAGACAGAAAAACAAATAGAAAGAATCTATGTAAAATTACTGCATTAAAGACATCATAGACAAACATCTGCCTACAGTTTTAACAAATATTATCACAGAAACTCCAACTCTTCAGGATACATTTTAAGTTTGAAAGTAACTCATGATTGCTTTCATATCTTTACGTAATTTCAAACAAGTACACTTTGTGGTCTGGGGATGATCCAAGCATCACTGGCCTGTTTAAATCATATAGGTTTTTTTGAAAGACAGATATTGCTCTTGCTAGCTTAAGTTTTCTAACACTGTTTTTTTTATGTTTATGAATATACCAAATTCAGATATGACATAAATGATAACACTTGCAACTCAGTCATTAGAGAAGCAGTCTTTAACACCAGGCCTGAATTTAGTTTTAAAACAGTAGTAAATGAAGTCTGAACTAAACTTTGGAATGCAATCCATGGCAATTTAAAAACCACTAAGTAAAATTTAACATTTTTAGTTCTATTTCACATAAAACTAGAGAAGCTTAGTATCTGTTTCACGACCAACTTAAGATGATTAGCATATCAATTATTTTAGGCCTCGGAAGTTGGCCACATGTATTAATCTTTGCAGAGACACAGTCCATGAAAGTAAATTAATTTTAAAAAGGATTGTTCTGCACAATTATATATGCTCTCCATGTGGTTTTAACTGGTGAAGAGAAAGAAGAAATTCCTGAATTTCTGTGGGCAAAAAATTATCAAGTGATGTTCAGTCGAAATTGCAGTCCTAGATCCTTGTAATATCTTGAAAGCATTTAAGACACAGAAATTACTGCAGCCAGTGTATTTTTGCCAAACTACCCAGCATTATTGTTTTATCATTTATGCTTGTTTGGAACACTGAAGTTCCTCCAATATTTGTCTAATGTATTTTCAACCATTGCTGCCAACTACCCTTTTGGTTTGTTTGGTTTTTTTTTTTTTTTTTTCTCTTCCTTAGCAAAGTCATGGGAATCTGTGAGCCAAGATTACTAATTTTGATACAGAAATTCCTGACTTGGAAAAAATAAGGACTTTGGGACATTTTTTTTTCCCATTCTTTCATCCTTTCTCTTCATTGGAAAAAAAAATCAGCTGTATATGAGTTCACACCTGAGTGTTCTGTTTACCTTAAAATTGTTTTAATACTGTAATACAAATAGGTAGAAAAATTAATATATCTTCCTGTGCACATGTTCTTCTCAGGGCTAAGAGTGATAATGGAGAGAATTCATACTAAAATCAAGTCCAGATTATGACAAGTTATTAAACTCTTAGGTTTGCTGAACACCTGAGCCTTAAGTCTTTCAAAAGAACTATCAGTTTCTGAACTTTTAAACAGCAACAAAATTGTTAGACTTGTTTAGCAATGGGTATTAATTTTTGGCCTTTCCCAACCAAATAGAAAGAAATACCCAAATTTGATATAAGCAAGGCTAAAGGGTGTAGCCCCCAAAAATTTATCAGTTCTTCAACTTTTTCCCTTCAGCAGTTTCAGCTCAAGGTGAGCTGACAGGCTTCACCTGTCAAGACTTGATCTGGGTGGGTGCTCAGGATTTTGTTTAGCTCCTGCATGAGATGATGAAATCACAGACACCTCAGCAGAGTGGAAGGCACATCTCTAAGTGATTTCATCGGCAGCTGCAGGAACAACAGCAGCCTGAAGGCCTGAATTAATGCTTCAGAGGGTTCCTTATGAACCAACAGTTTTGGAACAATTTCATTTTATACGTTTTTAATCAGCAAATGTATATATTTTAGTGACAATTTAGACCTTTATAAATTGCATTTAAAATAAGTTCACTTAAAAGTAAATTCACCGAAAAGGTACCAGAACAGACGCTTTATTTTCCAGTAACAGTTTTGCAGTGTTTCCTAAAGTAGATTCAGAAAGGAAGGGTGTGGTAGTCTTTTTACTGTTATGCTACTGAAATAAACACTAAGTGAACATCATAAATAATCTGAACTTAAAACTACGTTTATAGTTCAACGGTTAAAGTTTTATATTACAAGAAGAGAAGTGTTTAGCAGAAGGAGTATAAAAGTTTTAATAAAAAAGCTGTTTCAGAGAAAATATACTGTACCTCCCCATCTTCCAGCTCAACATCTAGGAAATCAAAGTCCCTAAAGACTCTGAATTGTTGTTCACTGTTTGAATCATCCATGTTCTCCTGCTCCCTTGTTCCGTCTTCTGAAGAGACCAAGCTCGTCTGGTGCTCAATCAGATCCAAATCACCACAGGAAGAAAAAATCACCTACAATTCAAAGGATTTCTTTTGTTACAAACTGTTCCCTCCGGTTGTTTCTTCCTAAAAGCTGTAATTGGTTGTTCAGAAGACTGTATTTCCAGTACACACCTAATTCCTTCACTGAGTATTTTTAGAACACTCTTTATTATTTATGTTGGACAGGTGCCTTCAGATTAAACTTGTACAAAGAAACAACTTCATGCTGTGGGAACACATCCAAGAATATTACAGCTACCTCCTAATGGCTGCAGATTGATGTTGCCTGGATGTTTGTATACATATATAGGAACAAAATTCTGAGAACTTAGCAGAGAAAATACTGTCAAGGGGATGACATAGTAAGTTCGTTAAAAAGCCCCCTCCAGTTAACAAGTTGTTAAAAAATATGTCAAGACTAGAAAATACAACAAGCTGTAATTTTTTCTTTCCTACTGAGTATACTTGTATCTGCAATTTAGTTGCTAAAATTAAACAGTTCCTGTCTTGCAGAAACAAGGGATCTGTTCTCCATAATACAAGTGGCATATACCATGATCAAAAACATTCATAAATTTTCCTTTTTCTGTAGAAAATATTTAATAACTATTTTAAGAGATTCCCACTATGGATAATCAATCACCCTTTTCCTGGCACCAGATAATATTAATTTTTAAAGAGTAACATCAGAACTACTGCCTAATGGGGAAATCAGACACACACACCCTTTCCCCTCCCATTTTATTTCTGTAATTTAATTTTTTATTTTATAAAGGTTCTGGATTGGTAATGTAGAGGCCATTACTCTCTACCCACTGAGAAGGCATAAGTAAAACCTATGTTTTACAATTCACAGATTCTCACAGTAAAACCACACATAGCTCTGAAAGTGAAACGCCTTTAAGTGAAAGGGCCATTTACTCCCTGGTCCATATGCTGAGAAACACAGCCTGGGCCAGTACAAAGGATAATGACAGCAGTGACTTCAAAACTGTGCAAATCTGGTCAGCACCTCTGGGAAATGCTGTTCTGTGCTTTCAATACTTAGGATACAATGAAATAAAAATCTGGTCAATACAAGGCTACTTACTGAAGGGTTTTTACTCAGCCCAACTTCCTGACCACACAGGGAAAGGACATGCACCAGCTTTTCCTTTGTCCTTTTCTAGAAAACAAGATGTTTCTCAAGTGAGCATTTTTTTAACCATCCGTTCTCCCTGTGGCTAGAAACGTACATTAGCAATTTTTACTTAGCAGGAACCAACCTAAGAATTAGTCATTAAATGCTCAAAGGATTGCTTTCAGAGCAACTATGCATCAAGGAAACATTAAAATAGCTGCTAATGATTTTGATCTTTATTATATTTAAATTAGTCTACAAATTCCATTGAGTACAATAAGGAAACATTGGATCATATGCATCACTTCAAAAAGACACTTCATAAGCCTAAAGTTGAGCACATGCATAATTTTTGCTTTGTAGAATTGGGCCTGAGTCACTGCTATATAACCTGCTATATCAAAAAAGTGAAAAGAGCAATAAATATGTTTATTCTGCATGACTTTATTTTAACTTGCAGATAACCAAAATCATTAAGGCAATCAAATATCACTTCTAGGAAAATTGTTCTTTTTATTCAATATCCCAAGAAAACAACTTTAAAAGTTGCACAAGCTATCTACCTGCTCCCCTTGCTAATATCTAAACTCATCTGTCATTTTTACTTAAATCTGACCTAGACTTAAGCAGTCTTAAAGAGATACATTTCCTGCAAGTTGAAAAAAAACCAGCTCTGGGATAGAAGATGGCCATAACTCAGTCCATTTTTGAGTCCCAGAAAGACACTCAGCACACAGGGTCAGATGTGCTGCCTCTGCCCCAGCCAGCCAGGGGCACTGCACAGGGCACAGAGGGCACAAGCATTTAAGGACCCAAGTAGGTGTTGATTCAGCTGCTCTGATTTCAACTTGCTAATGAATAGTGGGCTACCTACCTGAGAGTACTGGGGTCTCTTCCAGCTCACAGGAACAAGGACATTGGAGTTAGATCCTGATGAGGTTGAAGAAGTACTTCGGGTGACAGCCATTGCCCTGGGTTTACCATCTCGCCCAGAAGAACTCTGCAGCTCATCATATCGTCTCCCAATAATTGGAGTCTTAAATAAAGAGTAATTATTCAGTAGCAGCCTGCTTCAGGATGCACTTTTAAGAGCCATATTGCTTTAGTTAAAGGAAAAGATTATTTTGAAGATCATACACGGGGATAAAACAAGGAGTGCAGCAAATTTCCCAGCACTTGGTTTGTTTCTTGCCAATGTCTGAGTAACAGCTGCCATATTTAGCAGGCAGAGCTTACGTTCGTGGATAGATAATACTCAAAGCAACTGTCACTAGTTCCTGACATAAAAACCAGCAAAACCCCCAGAAAGTTTATGAAGTTAATTTCAAACCTGCACTTCTTGCATATTTTTAATTTTTTTTCCTGAAGCATGCTGAACACTTTGGACCTTTTCCAACAGGTATCAAAATGCTTTCTTGGATTGACAACAGGATGGCTCAGCATTTTCTAGAACTATACTGACAGGAAAGCAAACAGAACCATATGCCTTTTTATGCTTGTATTTCCTTTTAACCTCAACAGCTCACTATTACCTATATGAAATAATCTATAATGCTGCAAACCATTCTGTAGCTTCATACAATAAAATGAGTTGCCCATTAAAATCAATAGGATAAAGTTAGAAGGTGCATAGGATTTGCAGGATAAAGACTTCTATAAGAGAGTCCAGTCAGAAGTCAGAATTAAAGTGTTAAGTAGCAAAACTACAAAAAATACCTCTGAGATATCAAAATGAAACTCTAAAGTCTTCCCTGGTAGCTCCTTGGAGGCACTGTTCCACACTCGATGTATTTCCATTTTTGAAAGATCACTGTGTTGATAGGAAGGTAGAACTAAACTGGCAGAACGAGAAACTACCAATTTCAGGATATTCAAGGCTTCTCTCCAGTGAATGCTCTAGAAATAACATATTTACTCAGCAATCAGAAAGCAAGATTCACACACATTCAAGATTACTTACATTTTATAGTCATATTTTTTACCACATAATTAAAATGTAGAATTGGAATATCCCTGTTCTTTGTCTCTCTTGGCCAGTGACAAAGTGTGTAATTGCAGAATACTTTCAACAACAGAGACCAAGACTTGCCTAAGGTGTCACAGTTAGGGAACTGGCCAGCAAGCCAGGAGACCTGTGGACAAAGCCAGCTTGGCAGAGGATTTAAAATCTCCTATCTGAATGCCTCAATCAGTATGAATAATTATAAGGGCCATAGCAGAAACCCCATTTAATAAAAAAGGTGACTTGACAAGTTTTTACCTCTGTGAATTCCTAGTACTCCCATATATTTTTCACTTGCCAAGAATTAGGTACAGAGGTCTCTGAAGAGAAGTGCTTATGCTACATCTCCCTTGTGCTAATAATTAAAGAATGGTCACTCAGGCTCTGGGTGATATTAAGGTTTCTCCGAGGCTTAACTGCAAGGCTGAAGCCTAATCCTTCCCCCACAGTGAACACACAGCTGGGCATCTGCTCCAGGGATGCACAGCCAGGGATGAGGCATCAGGGTGTTTATGAACTTTGTACCACACTAGACACTTGAAGCATCCCCTGCTAATCTAGCCTTAAATTCTTTTACAGAAAATTAACTTACAATAGTAAATGCTAAGTTCCTATAGTAATACAAAAAAAAAAAAGACATGGTATTTACCTGTACATATTTTTCAATGGTCTTTAGCACTTCCATGTTAAACTGCTTCACAGGAATAGCTGACAGGTCCATGTAACTAAGAAGACTGTAGATCATCTGTAAGAGGGACTGTTGCATACTAGGAAGGCCCTTTTCTAGTAGCTGTTAAAAGAAAAGTAAATAAAACAAAATTTTGAGACATTTCTTCTTAAGTAAAAAGCTACTCGTTTCACACACACCAATTGTATTTTTCATCTCTCTTCACTCACTGATTTTGCAATGCCATTTTACAATAATTTCACAATTGATGATGATACAGGCATGAAGTAAAAAAGACCTTAGGTTAGGAGCCAAATGCCAGCCTGTTTTATTTTATATATGCCTGCCCTAACTTATCTGGAAAACACATTCAGCAGCTGAGTAAACTGGAAGGTAAAATTTACAGTGTAATAGGGTAAGCACATCCAATAAAAACAGGGGAGGATCTTTCTATGTCTACATTTGCTGGAAGTCAGTGAGAAAAAAGAAAACATGCTGAAGAAACAAAACTACTACTATTCACACATCAATAAATATTTATCAAATATACTTCACTGCCAGTGATCACCGGCTGTAAGTGCCAAAGAAACATTTTCTGTCTAGGAGGACATGGAGCCCCTGGGCTCTCTTACTGTACAGATTAATACAAAGAAGGGTTTGATCTAAATCCTGGAATTTTCAGACACCTGAGTGTAGATCCTGGAATACCACAACAAACCTTGGAAATGTAACTGTGCTCATACATATACATGACAGTAATTCCAGAGGCATACGGACAGCCATGATTTGTTCATACATGTGTGAAATATCTCAGTTGAAAACTCCCTGGAAGGCAGGAAGTTCTTTCACTGGTGACAGGCACTAACTATCCCACCCCACAAATTTCAGAGGCAATCAAATGTTATCGCTGGAGGTTACCAGAGTCTCAATACTAAACACCATCCTCCCAATTTAGGCTGACAAACAAGTTCTAACACTGGCTACTAGAGTTATTGGGATCTAGAAAACAATTGCTTATAAAAGCTCTAAGCTACCTCATGCCTTCCATCACAGAAAAATTTCAATTCTTATCCAAGTGGACTTCAGTAATTTTTTTAGACATCCTTCTAAGGATGTAAAAGGATAAGACCTCTGCTTTCATTAAATCAGAATGCTTCACACCAGTGAAAATGGAACCTAACTTATCCCACTAAATATCTTCCCATTTCTTTCATCAGCAAAAGTGAGTAGCAATTAGTGATTCATAAAACAAATCGTGCAAATTCCATTAACAGCACACTAAAGGGAAACTCATACTTATCTATTCCTCTACAAGTAGATGGTAAGAATTTTTAACTTAAGGTACTACATGGCAATGTGCTTCAGCCCTTAGATACCTTCAGCCCCTCAGATACCTTTACTGGGAGAGAAAATATGCTTAGAAATTCTTCTTCAAAACCAGGTTACTGAGTTTTTTTTTTCTACCTTCTATTAGGATCTTGCAATGGAAAGTTTGATTCCTTGTTTGCAAATAGTTTATGTGAGCCAGCACATCAGCCAGTACACCATTTCAGTGTAGGATTAGAAGAAACTGTCTGGATGACAGAAAGAAATTGTTTTGTTCTCTGACAGAGGCTACTGCATCAAACAATCCCTTTCAGGATAGGAAAAGGAATTCTTGGCAAATAATGGGAATTTTGTCTCAGATACTGTTAAGAAAGCTGTTACAGGAACCTTATCTCCGAAAGTTTCTAATTTCCATTACAGTTTGTATAAATTTGTGGTCAAAAGAATTCATTGACTGAAACAGCTCTTGGCCCTTAAACTTGACTTATTTGTGGACTGTGTCAGTTTTGACTTGTTCAGATGAATATATGTGGTAGTCCAAGTGTGTATTTAAATACATAATGAATCTGTAACAAGAAAGAGTATTTTGGTTTAGTACAATAAGAATTCTGTTGCTGCCAGAAGTAACAAAAATAGCAGCAAGATGGAGGTTGTGATAATGTGTCATTTGGATAAGAGAATTCCAGGACAAAGAGTTTCCACTATATTTGTAAGAAGAAATACAACTGTTCTCAGAATTATTTTTTTTTTTTGTACATACGACCTTTTTTGAAGAATTCTGGATTCCTTTCTTGCGTGTGGCTACTATTGGGGTCTTAGCTGGGTTCAGGAACCTACATTGCATTAGCAACATCCAACCATTCCTGAAGCAGCAACTAACCCAGAACTAAGCGGAGAAGAAAACCTTCTCTTCCAAAGGCTGCCTGGGCTGCTACTGCAGGAGGCAGTTCCTTTTGCCCCTCCCAGTGTGGCAGGGGATGTGAAGAAATACTCAGCTCTGAAGCAATGCCATGCAGTCAAACAAATGTCTTCAGGAAATAAAAAGGGCATTTCCAGAGCCATGTTTGATAGACAAGCCATTACTGGGATAATGCCTGATCTAGAGCATCCTTCCCCTTGCAATACAGATGGTTTAGTTTCTAATTCTTTGATTCTTTGGTTTTGAGCAGGTTATAAATGCTTATGTTTTTAGCCCAAGCATTCCTCCATCTAACAAGGAGGAGGTGGAAAAATCTACCATAAACATATCACTATGCACTATGGATTCTTGTCCTGTCTCTATTAATAGCACTAACTATTTGAGATCAAGCATGACCCTGGTCACTTGTTTTACATGACCCATGTCAACTCAGATGTGCTCCTAGAATGACTGTGCTGTCATGATAAAAGTTTAGATTATAAAAATTAATCTGCAAAAAGCTAGCATAAAACCAAAGTAAGTGTTCAGTAATATGCTTGTACGCTGATCTGATTTTGGTTGTGGAGGCTGAGATTTCTACTGCACTACTGAATAGTGATTTTTCCTCATCCGTAGATTGAGATGTCCCAGTAGTTTTCTAGAAGAAATCATAATTTTTCATTAATGGAGCATAGTAAAATTGAGTAAGGAGCACTATTTGTTACTGTAAGATTTGGATAATAACAAAGCTGAAATGTCTTATTTTATGCTAGAATCATACCCCTTAATGACCTGCCATCAAATAGGTTAAATACAAAGTTTTGTCTGAACAGCAATAACTGAAACTTCTGCTTTCTGCTGAGAGCATTTGTTTTCATAGTGTTAACTTGTGGTACAACGTCTCCTTCTGGAGCTACACCTGTGTTAGGAAGGGTCACTGATCCAATGCAATTTCCCTTGTTCTTAAGCACTGCCTGTCTCACAATCTCCCTCTGTCCCAAGTGTTGGGGACTGAACCAGGGTTGTTAAAACTCAAGGCTGTGTATGGCTGTAACATTCAAGTGCAGGGTGCCCAGGGGGGCTGTTAACCCATTTGGCTTTACCTAATTGACAGGATATCCCACAGCTCTTTATAGGAGACAGGGGTACATTGCTTATCCTGACCTGGGGATTAACTAAGAAGAAAAGAGGAAACATTCTAAAAGCTGGGGAAAAAATGTATTTCAAGGCCACAGCAGGCTGAATAAGATGGTTTCTTGTCTCTTGCTACTCCACCAGACTGGCAGCTACTCCACACTCATATAAATATTCTCCAGACATGACTCAACAGAGCTGCAGTCAATGTAAATACAGAGAAAGGAAGTCAGTGCTTACAACTCTGTCATCCTGCTGCTGATGGTGCTATGTGAGGAATGTGTCTTAATTACAGTAAAAAACCTGCCTGGCTTGCTGTTGGTACAGTAGGTGGTGCCAATCTACAGCAAGGGGGAACTGCACAGCAAGGAGTCTCCACATGCCCGTCTCAGCCCCTTTCAAGGGGAGCAAGACCTCGGGCACTGGCCTTGGTGGAGGTGGTGAAGCACCAGTGACCGTACAGAGAGCACTGAAGGGAAAACAAGGGGGACAATGCTTCCCTAAGGCTGGGAAAGCAAAGGAGAAAGAATTTGGCCACTTACATTTTTATAGCATTTCTTTATTAGAAATACAAGCTTCTGATGTGAAGAAGACACTTGACTCTGGAGGGTTCAGTGTCATAAAGAGCTCTTGATTTGAAGAGCTAATAGTTCTCCAGAGTCTTTGGACTTGAAACGAGACTGAAAAACCTCAAGGTCCTGTTTTAGGTTCCTACAGGGGAGTCATGGCTTTCACCATCAGTTAAGATCATATGTGATAAGTTTACTTAGAGCCTCCATGTGCAAACAAGGTGAGGAACTGCAGCTTGAGGCAGCAGGACCTGGTTTGCTCTGAAGCCTTAAGTGAGCGTGGGAGCAGCGCCTGGCCTTTCAGGCTCTTAAAAATTTGTGAGTAGCCAGTATCAGAGATGCCTGAGGACTTTTTATAGATCCTTTGGCAGAAGCTAGTTAATTTATGTAGGGAGGTGGGTGTCAACCTCTTCTCCAGAGTACCAATTGATAGTATAAGAGGAAAAGGTCTCAAGTTAGGCCAGGGAAGGCTAAGATCGACTGTCAGGAAAAATTCCTTCATGAACACATTTGCCAGGCATTGGAACAGGCTGCCCAGGAAAGGGGTGGACTCACCATCCCTGGAGGTATTTAAAAGATATATAGATGTGGCAGTGAGGGAAATGGTTTAGTGGTGGACTTGGCAGTGTTAGGTTTGGAGTTGGACTTGATGATCTCAAAGGTCTTTTCCAGCCTAGAAATGATCCTGTGATTCTGTGAATACAGAACTATCTTCTCTCTGGATGGCAGGGAGACTGAAGGCAACTCAGTAGGGAAGGGATAAATCTGAGAACGCTATAAGAAAATGTTGTCCTGAAAGTGATCTGACAACGGGTCAGAACATCAAGCAGCCTTATGCTAAAGAGCAGAACTGAAGCTTGGATCCCCAGTAACGGGACTGCACCAGCACTGTACTCCACACGTGAAAAATGTTAGGAGTAAGCAATGAACATGGGAAAACATTTTCAGCAAGATTATACCATTCAGTATTAGAGGAATGCATACAAATTTGCATCAAGAACCAGATCCTTAAGTAGCAGATGGTATCTTATTATGCTGCTACACCCTTGTGGAGATAGTCTTCTGCTTGTCCTCATGGGATCTAAATAAATGTCCAGTTTGCTCTCGCTTTCACAGGGGGAAATCCAACTAGCTGATAAAGGAACCTGCTTTCAGATGTATCAGCTTTTGTTATAGCATTCAATACTGATTTTTAAAAGTAATTCTGGTTTTTTTTCAGCCAGTTTCTGCTTTTATTTTTTAATTATAAATAACAGATGCAGAGCTCCCAGTCATTTGCTGACAGACTTCATCTCTTTGGGCTGTTGGGCAACAGAAGAGTTAGAACAGTAAAAAGTTTTTGAAAACTTACCTCAGCCAAATATGTAACCATACTCAAAGTAATATCAGCAAATGCTTCATGAAGGTAACGGCAAACCACATTTACCCAGGTAGCACAGTCCCTTGTATAGCTGTGTGTTTTATAAAGGGTCATGACATGTGCAAGATTTGATAGCTTGGGATTCTTCTCCTCCAAACAAACCTAATTAAATATAAACATCAAAACATATCAAAAACAAGGCAACAGCATTTACAGGGTTTGAGGATGTACAAAACAGTAAATGATTTTGATACCTGAGCAATCCTTTCGGCTATGTCTTTACAAAACTGGTTTGGGTTGTCAAAATGCTGAATTAAATGGGGCAGGAGACACAAAACATTCAGTGGAAATCCTAGAAGAGGAAAATATAGAACAAAATATACATTTCAGACAGCAAGACCTATAGTGACCTTTAAGCTGGTGTTCCATGGGAGGTCATAGTTTCAATAGTACATTAGCCATAAATTCACAGAGACCCTGTCAAGTTGTTCACACCACTGGCCACGCCACATTTGTGTTAAAGGGGCCTTAACTAGAAAATCCAGCATGTCACTTAGGCAACAATACTCTTGTAAAGCATGAGCCTATTTCTGCAAATGCTACTGCGCATTCCTGTTACAGATAATTTTTATTTTTTCCACTTAACTGGCTTATTGACAGTCTTAACCAGTGGCATTTTCACTACAGCTGATGAAACACAAAAAGAAATTCAGTGAGTATTGATTAATAAACAACTGTTCTGGTCAGCTGCCAGGCAGCTTCCATTGTTTTATACTGTTCAAGGCAATAATAATGAATCACAGTTCTGATACAAGAGGTCAATGGGTACTTCTGAAGCTAGGACATAGCTCCTGCACCAAGTTCCAGGTGCTGTAATGAATTAAGTGCTATCTGCGACTGGGACTCAGCTCTTCTGCACCAACTCACAGCTCAAGATAGCTGATGAACTACCTGCAGCACGTGTAACAGAGAACTATAACAAAAGCTGCTCTAGTTCAGGTGGGAGCTCAGAAACTAATTGTTTCTGGACACAATCTGTTTTTTGAAAAGAAAGAATTTGTTCTATGAAAATAATTTTCTAACCATTCATTCCCTCTCATTATACATAATTAAAATTGTATAATGTGAAATTAGGATCATGGTTTCCTTACTCTTCCTCTGTATTCAGGGAAAAGGAAAGATGCCTCCAGATGGTACTGTCACAGCAATTCAATGTGTGAATTGCCCAACCAAAGTCGGGAGCACAGGCACCACATTGGTGCTTAGAGATGGGCAGGCTGCTCATGGCCTTTACTCTGTATCTAGGCTTGTTATGACTTACTTATGAAGCCTGGACAGTTGTCTTAGGATCTGTGCTTTTGACCAAAAAGAGAAGTAAAAATCTGGAACAATGCAGAAACTCTTCAAAACATGTAACTATGAAGTGGTCACAACCTCAGCTAAATAATGAGGAATTTCAAAATGTTATCTTATTTCCTTATAAGCCAGGCCTCTCTCCTCACTCACTATTGTGCTACTGTAGTTTATCTAGAGTGTGCGAGAGTTTTTGATATTTACATTTTTAGAGAAAATTCCATGAAAAACTAATTTAAAAACAAGCAGTTTGACAAAGTCTGAAAACAACTGAACAGAAAAACTGACCAAAGTAGGCAATAGAAGTTTTGACAGTATCTCCTTACATATTTACTTTGTCAGCACTTAGAAACTTCATATGCTGCTAAACCCTAGAATTGAAATGCTAAATGATACATGATTTCTCTCCTCCAAAACCTTATTGTGCAATAGATTCACTTTCTAGAAACAGGTCATTATTTCTATGAAATTTCAAAAAAAGCTCAGCCAGCTCAAGCAAAAGTACATAATGTTCTATTCAAAGAGAAAGAAAAACTGCTCTTTTTGGTTTTGTTCGGATAGCTGAATGACATCTGTCACCAAATGTCAATGCAACAGAAATTGAAAGAGAGGAAAGCATAATGGTTTTACCTATAGCTTGAGAGGAATCCACCATGGATATTCGAGACACTGGTGTCAGCAAACTAAAGAGCTGGAGCGTGAGATCAGTGGTAGTAAGGGAGGTGAATCCTTTCAGGAGTAGCTGCTGAAGTCCTGAGAAATCTGCCCATTTCAGCTGCCCTTGCAGCTTCTCTAACTTCTCCCTGTTTTCAGCTTTATCCAGCGGCAAATGAGCCAGAAGTTTATTCAGCAACCGCAGTGCCATTAGGTACTCAAACTCAAAATCTGATTCCATCAAAGCCACAGCAACCCAGAAGATGGTGGCCAGTAGGTTGGTAGGATTGTTAATATGGGATGGATCGGTGAGACTGTCCTTTAGAGAGGATGAACTTCTTGTTTTAGAGGACAGGCCTTGCTGGGTGCATGCTTGAATTCTGTCTAGTGTGGCACTGCGTGGTGGGTCCGAGGACTTGTCCACATCTCCAAACTTTTTGGGTACGGAGAAGCTCCTCTGGTGTCTACTTCGCTCAGCAGTGGCTGTGTTGCCACTTGCAGGATTCACATTCAGCTGCCCTGTGCTCTTCCGGTTTGCGGTCAGTTTGGTGTTTGATGTTAAATCTGGTGAAGATGAACTGAAACCAAGATATATAACATCCATCACATCGTGTGA
Organism: Rhipidura dahli; assembly: GCA_013399225.1. NCBI lineage: Eukaryota > Metazoa > Chordata > Aves > Passeriformes > Rhipiduridae > Rhipidura > Rhipidura dahli. The sequence goes on from VXAC01002087.1 coordinate 147,347, forward strand.
ATGCACAGCTTGAAAGGGTACACGTTGGGTGCAAGCTGAGTATCTATCAAACTGTAAATAAATATTTAAATGGGAAAAGCAGAACACCAAACCATCTATTGCAGCCTGCCTTCTTTTTTCCAGAAGACAGAGCCAGGCCCACAGACATGACAGAAATGAGATTCACATGGCACTGCACCAAATGAGAGCAGGACAGTCTAGACAGGCAAGAACAACAAGGGGATAAGAAATACAGAGCTGTGAAGTGACTTATGGCAATTCCCAATGGGACAGTGGCAGAATTGAAAACAACTTTGGTCTTTAAAATGCCCTCATCAATGGAGCAAGCCCTGAACTTGGCACAGCTGCAGGCAAAAGCACAACTGCTTACTGGGTATTGTGAGAACTGTGAACAGAAAAAACACTGCATCTTAAGCAGAACCACAAGTATAACGCATTATCCTCAAGAAACCTGACATGTGGTTGCCCAGGCTCTTGCCAGTACAAGTCCTTCAGAAAATTTGTTGTCATTGCATCGTCCCCTGCCTGTGTCCTAAGTTCTCTTCAAGATGGTTTATGGAAAGGGTAGGTGTTTCAATTTCAGTGGCTAAGGCCTCCTCATGGACTGCCACGTGATGATCCAGACAATACCCATCAATTATCTGTACAGATGAACATGCTGTGTTGACACTGAAAAGTGGAGTTTGTTCTAGAGAACAAACAGCTAATTCCTGACTCTCTGATCCCACTCCTGCCTCATATACTATGAATCTCTACTCTGTAGTATATGAGAGAGAATCTTATCCTAGAATCAAATGTCAGGGTAAAATATATTGCATTCCACTGTTTTCTGGAGTGTTTCCTATGCTTTGCTCTCTGCTGAAATGTGCACTAAAGAAAGATAAACAACTCTTAGTTTAGAAAGAAGTAGTGTATTTGCCCTACTCTGTCCCAAGGCCCTCCTCGGGTTCTGCCATGGCACAGCACCCTGCCTGCTAGCTTCAGAAATGACAGACCTGGTATTTTTGTGCTGCATATACAGCATGGTAACTTACAGGTATTGCAAAAAATGTTACCTATTCTGTTGTTATTGTTAGGAGTCAGATAGACATTCATCTCCCTCAGTACTATCAACAGCCACGTTACAGAAGGAGCCTGCGACTTCCCCCCGTGTACAAAGGTCTACTTTCAGGCCAAGGTTTCATAAAGATGGTCCATACATCAAGCAAAATCCATGTCTACGTGGGACAGAACTCTCCCTAGTTTTATTGAGGAGAACAAACCATGATGGTTTACTTCCTGGGGAATACTTCACCTGAGAATGACATGTTGTATGAAACCACTTTTACAAAACCCACGTTCCTTCCCAGATACGTTTTCAGGCATACAATACAAAGGTGCAAAAATAGAGTGCTTTTAAAGGATGTTAAAGTAGGTTATAGCCAAGTGGCAGCAAGGTAGAATCTACAATACACTGTTAAGTTTTATTAGTTCCATCAACATTACTTCCATTACAACCATGGCAAAATTTGGCTGAAATGTGCTCATAGCCTGGTTCTCAGAAGGTTACAAATGAGTTCAGTCTTATAAAAACTGTTTTTTCAATGCAGCACTGCACACTTAATGTCATGAAATATTGAAAAAAAATACAGTTAGGAGAACAGATTCTTACCGTGACAACACCGTCAAAAGATCGCTGTTCTTCAAACAGTCAGACAGATTATCCACTGCAGCTTCCAAAGTAAGTAGTGCCTCCATTACATACCCCTATCAATGCAGGAGGTTAAGCATTTTAACAAAGACATTCAAAAAAGTAACATTTAAAAATCTTCAGTTCATAAAAGGGACAGGCACCTACTGAAAACCTATAATTTCTCCTGAAAAAAACCCAACAGTCACATCAAAGCCACTGCCCTGAACATTAAAATGTCACTCCAAGCATGTTTTATTTTCTGAATGATCTATGAAGGTATGCAAGAAGGGCACATATCTCATCAAGGGATTGGTAATGGCACACTGAACCTCTGACTTGCAGGTCACTGATTTAAGTTCTACACAAGCAGTTGTGACAGAGTATTACTGTCATCTTGTGGCAGTTTCATTACCTCAGTAAAATATGGATGTGATGTCAGTCTATTTCTTACTGAGAGCCAGTATTTCTCTTTATTAAGTCTTGAATCTTGCAATAAATAGTCTCTGACTGTAAAATTTCAGTCTGTTTAGCTAAACAGTGAACATCATAGTGCAGTGAAAAGTCTGTATTGAGATAAGTCAGTGTAAGCTTTGTATTATTATGGATAGTGAGGATTTCTTTATTCCTAAATTTATAGGAATAATATTCCTATAATATATTGTAATATTATAGTATTCCTTTATTTTTTAGCATTTGAGGAACAAGATGGTGTCTACTTCATGTTGTGAGATTACACCACCAGATAGATGATGGATTCCTTAATCCCAAATTAATGAAGCTGAAAAGGAAAAAATGGTCATCACAAAGATTTCAAGTGACAATTTTTCTATTTTCAACTAATATTTTCTAGTTTTTCTCTTTAGAGCTATGTAAGATTGTAACAGCATGAAGAAAGCTTAGATAAGGTACATGTGAATTCAGCAAACTCAGAAGTAACATTTCCTAAGGCCACATTCTGCTCTTCATTACATGACTCCAGAACATCTTGTTAAAATGGTAATTTTAAATTAATGCATTGAATCAACAGTTCTACAAAGCATTATTTAGACATGCATACCTGAATCTCATCTCCATGCTCTCCAATAACTTCCACCAATCTTGACAGGAGGTCAGACAATGCATGTGCAGAAAGGGGCTGCTTTAGGGCCCTGAATATCTGGAAAGAGCGACCAGCATAATGTCTGGAAGAGCTTGAAAGAGCTGTTTGTAAAGCAACTTCACTCAGATGCTGCTCCAAATGAAAACCTAAGCAAAAGAATAAGATATCAGGGTTTTTTTCCTTTTTTTATTACAGACTTTACCGTGGGTCATAAACAGGCTGAACCTACTCTGTGAGGAGGATATGCTTGTTAGTGTATGCTGCAAACGCCGTGAGAAATGGAGATGCAGCAATGCCTGTGCTTTGGAGACTCTTAAATTTATTTTGCACAGAATGCAAGAAAATTTGCTCCAAAACAAATTTCTGAGTCTGAAATTAATAACCTGATTCATTTTTTTACAATTCCTGGACAAACTTTCAAGACATCCACTGTTCTTGCTGGCAGCAACAGTAACTTCTGAAAACTCCCAAACCTAAGGCCAAGTTGAATTAGGAGTCTTTCTATTAGCTTCAGAAGGCCTTGGATAAGATCTTTAATATAAATACTGATGCTGCATTCTGCTTTGATCTTGGAAGATATTTAATTAGTGACTGTGTTGGTTTTCAAAATACAATCAGCACATTTCCTATGTTCTAAAAACATAATAAATGAAAACTAAACTTTTATTGCCAGAAGAAATTTAATGAAGTACATTTACTTAGTAGCTGTGATGTATTTTACCAACAGGACACAGAGGACATTTTATCTGGCAGAATCAATCAGAAGGCTTTTTACCAACAGCTTTGAAGAAATATTCAATTCAACATTCAGCCACACTTGAATCTAACGTGACTGCTCTAAAGCAATTCTTTCACGTCATACATCCTTGTTAAGACATATTTATTGTGCTTCTGCATAAGCAGACCTACTAAGTCATGGGATCAATATGAAGTGTGACTGTGAGGGAATATTTTTTTAGTTATGAAAGGAAAATATTTACTACCTGACTTGGAATCTTTAAATACAGATACAACATGGCGGAGAAAATTAGTGAGCTGTTCGGCACTCTTGGTGTTCTGATTTTTGGGAGTGATATCTTCATGGCACCAAAGGGGACCAAATGCCCTTAAAGAAATACATAAATTCTTTGAGTTATCTGAAATAAATGCATTCAGTTAAAATAAATAATCTGTACAGTCACTTAGGTATTTACAGGGCGATGACCTGGGAAACATGCAACTGAACAGAATTTTAAATACAAATAAATAAATATTACCATGCTGTATTTTAAAATACAAGCTATGCTATGTAAAGAGCAGCATAAACAAATTCCTGTTTTTCAATTTAACATTCTGCCTAGAATCTGCTGGCTGTGGTTGGTAGTTAGTATTAGCTTCACTACGGCCTTTCACTATGCCCTGTACAATTTAGATCTTATTTTATAATAATAAAAGTGTCTTCTTCCATTAGTTCATTGCTGAACATAAAACTATCAGTCAATTAAACATTTTATTTCTGTCAGGCAAGATTTTTTTTCTGTGTTTTTCTGACACTGTAGTGCTTTTAAGTAGCTACCTACTACTGTAAGTATCAATGAAAGAGGAATGGGAGTCTGTAATTACTATTAAAGCTCAGTCATTTTCCTTTAAGTTGCTCCATGAAGGTTTGCATTGTCGAGTACAAACGTACCTCCCGCTTATCTGCATTACCTGGTTGTCAGGAACTCGATTAATTTGTTTGCTTTCTCATCTGATTCAGCTGCAGTGTCCATGTCCTCAACTTCTTGTGTAATCTGTGGGAGATTTCCACTGCTGCCTCCCAGGCTGATACTGGAGGAGGTGGAGCTGGAGCTCAAGCCGGAGTCTGGCACTGGAGAGGACTGGTACTCCCGAAGAAAGTCAAAGCCACCTGCCAGCCAAAAGGGAGGAGATAAAGATGGAATGCACTGTTGGGCCAGCTCTGCAGATGGAAGTCTCTGCCAAGCAAGCTCTTTTCAGAGTCAGCAGCAGAAACCTTCCACAGGGAAATGTGGGGAAAGCTCGCAGAACACAACAACCCTCAAATGCTGGTGGGAGTGAAAATGGTACTTTGTTTCTAAATGGGTAGAATCCAGTACAAAATGAAAAAATAGCAAACTCAACATTTATTTTTTTACTGCACAAGGACAACAGTACTTGGAAAACAAATATTCTAGGCCATTTTACATTCAGAAGTAGGACTTTTTGTAAAGTGAATTTAGGAGTTGGCAAAGAGCACGCGAAGTTTGCTTCTCTAGGCTAGCCTGATGTGGAAAAAAACTGCAGGGTGGAATTTTTAGGACAATTATGCTGTCTAATTTTACAAATGTAATGGAAATCAAGACACAAATATTTAAGGCTTCTGTTCAACACCTTTAATAACTGTAACCACTGGACTAGTCGTACAAAATATTTTCAGCATTAGGATGAAATACCTGAGTAAGAGCTCTGCTAGATCAAAAGCTTGCCACAGTTTCAGAGCTAAAATTGGAAATTAAGACCTGTTTTCTTAAGGTTAGATTTCTAGTCATGTTAGGCTTTATGGCCTTGTGGGAAAAATGGGAGCAGGACAAAATCCACTGCTAATCAGAAGACTCTTAATTTAGTTGTCTGACATTATATGGAACAAACCTGAGCTGAAGTATTTTCAGTTAGGATTCTTTGCTATAGCTACTCACCCACACCCTCACTCTTTATATTAGTTTCTCAAAAACCAGTCCAAAATAGCAAGTCTTGATAACTTTTGAACTTCAGAGGGCCAGACTCAGGTACCAATTACATTTTTCAGATGCAAGAATGAAAACGTTTTTTCATTTTGGCAGAAAAGCAGTAATGTAATTTTAATGTAAGAATTTTATTAATTTAATAATTCATAGATATGCACTGGGAAAGAAATCCACCCAACTCAATACAGGAAATTAATGTGAGATAATTTTTCACAGAAGTTATTCAGAATGAAATTCTTTTGGCCAAAATAATTCATCAACCTAAAATACCTATCCCATCTGCTCATTACTTTAAAATAATTTTGTTGTGTCTCAGAAAAAATAATAAGTTATCAAGTAATATCCTTTATAAAGCCAAATTACTTATTACTTCCTAATGAACCATAGAAATGCCACTAATTTGAGAATCTTTACTTTTCATTTTTCACTGTTTAGTAAAGTTCCTCACCCACTTCCAATAAGCTAGTCCTACATCCATAACTCTGTATTGGTTCTGTGATTCCTTCAAAACTGAACAGCACACTTGCTTTTAGTAATACTGTATGACAAAAGAAAATCTAACTAGCAGCTTTCTGCAACTGTTCCCAACTAGCTCCTTAAAAACAGGTAAATTGCTAAAAGTAATAGAACTCTGACCTCAGCAGAGGTCTGAAGTAAGCCTCCTAATGTAGAAACAGATTTCAGGACAGAAATTAAATGTCTCAGTGATATAAAGGAGGGTGTGTATCATGTGAAATTTAACTTAATGATGGAAAATCTGAGCTGCACATTCTTGCTGCTCTTTCTGTGCTGGAATTATTTATTCATTTATTTTAAGGTTGAGGAATGACTGCCCTCATTTCAAGTAGCCCTGGCTCCCTGAGGGGGGAATCAGGAAGTTATTAGCCCTATTAATTTTAAAATACTACATTACATATTTTGCCTTACATTAGATAACTTTCTCACTATCATGAGAAGTTATCTAACAATAAATTGCATGCATCTCTAGGGTAGTTCACACGGAATTAATATTAATGGGAACTGTTCATATTTGCCACTTTATTACTTTGATTTATCAAAACCTGACAGTATGATACAGTGTTCTTCTTTTGCTTCATTACCTGTGTAAAGATATTCAGGTAAATACGCTGGTTGTACTGTCAGAGTCTTGGTCTCATTCATCTCTCTGGTCTGAAGAAGCACAGATGCAATGGCTTGATAGTTGTTATTGCAAGACAGTGCAATCAAAAGGTGAAGCAGTAACTTTTTGCTGTGTTCAAAGACCTCAGGGCGGTAATGGTCAAGGCCTAAAAGAAAAGGTTACAGCAATCTCTGAATATGAAGTAACAATAAACAAGGTCACATTCCAGAAATAGCAAAAATTCCAAGGCAGTTCATGACAACAGTGCAAATAAACAAAAGATGTAGTATTTCCAGACACAGTTACCAGTTCTGTTACTTAAATGTATGTGTATATTTAGTTTCCAGTCTGAGGTCCCACACAGGAGTACAAAGACTGAGTGGTAATACAGCTTTTTGCATTCTGTCTCACTGCAGTGTTAATTTGGCAGGTCTGGGAAACCTTTAAAGATGAGATATTCTTGATGGTGGTTGTAATTACATTGCTTACCACAGTACCTGGCTTTCTGGCACAGACATCAGCTTTAGAATGAGTGCAAACTGTAAGAGGCAGATACTGATTTATTAAAAATTGAACTGACAGACAAATCACTCGAAAAAGAACTTCAACTACCAGTGAGTAGCACAAGAGATTAGCCCCTAACTCAGGATGCAGAACTCAGACTGAAGGTATAGCACTGAAAGACTCTGATTTGTTTTACATTGCTGCTGTCTGTAAGATTTTAAAACAGCCTGAATAGTTCACAAATTACAAATATGAAGGAAACAGATATTACTGCACTCTGTTTCAGTAATCCCTTTGATTCTTTTTCAGTACCCTGCAGCATATTTAAACATACTTTCTTCTGTTTAGGAGTAGTTTCAGTGCTGAAAAAATTAGTTTTTTTCTTTTTCAACTCCTCTGTTCAAAAAAGCAGCTACTTCATTACTCTGTGTGGCATCAGCCAGCAGATCTTTCAAGTCAGGTGTTTTCTAATGCACTCTATTCATGCTGGTTCTTGTTTGGCCTGCAACAATGAAGCTGTTCAAACTGTCATAGTCTGAACACTGTGCCTTTGGCTCCTAAGGGCAATTCTTCCGAGGCCCTGTGACCCCTTGGTCTCACTCATCTCCCAGCAGCCTCCTTCAAAGAACTGTGGCCATCCTGTTCACCTCTTTTTCAGCTTGTTAAGGTTTCTGCTCCTATTCCCCTTTCTCCATTTACTTCCACCTGCCAGGAGATAATGAACCCATCCTACCCTGTTTTAACATGCATCTGAAAGTATATAAAAATTCTTTTAGTTGAAAATAAATTCCATTTTGGCAACACCTGTACCTGAAATCCTATTAAACCCCAAGGTTGAATGAAAGACTGGCACAGATCTAACTAGGAAGTGAGAAGGACAGTTCAATCTTTGTGCTTGTCCAGTGCTGGTCCCTCCTTTAATTGGGAAGAGTTCCAAGGAGGGTAAGCTTCTGTGACATGGACACATTTCCATGGGAAAGGAGTCTAGCTGCTCAACTCATTTCACACTGGTTGCAAAAGAGATTTTAAACAGCAGTGATTTTCATGCACTAGAGTTAGGCAAGTTCAAACCAGCAGTCTGCTTGTCTCCTTCACCAACAGTACTACAAACCATTCAATAGCCTATTGAACACATACACATTGCAAATTATTTCATTTTAATATCTTCTCAGTCTTTCCAATAAGTGAAAGGACACCAGCTCTCCAGCTAGCCATCACACTAGTTTCTAGTTTGCTTTTCAGGCAGATGCATCTGCCTGCTCACAGTCCAACAGGACAGCAGTATCTAATTTTTAACAACATTCACACCTTTGGCTAATGTGTAGCATAACTTCCTTACAAGATCACAAGAGCTCTACTACAGAACACAAAAATTTTCCACAGCTACCAGTTACATTTAGTTTCAATTCACATAACCAAGGGATTGTCTCAAAGGGTATTAACAAATTTCTATTTATTCCTTATTAAAAATCTGTGCTTTTGAAGCCTTATTGCACAAACAAATAACTAAAGACTTTTTTTCTAATGGATTACTAGTATCATAACTGTTTGTATGGCTCCCTGATGGCTCCTTAAAGCTGTCTTAACTGAAGTGGTCACACTACTGGGTACTACTCCTTCTTAGGTTCTTCATTTATTCTTGTGACGATTTTTAAGTGTAAGCACCAGTTTTCTCACACTTGTTACAAATCAAAGACATAATTTGATCAGTTAATGGCTACTGATTTGATGAGTAAAATTTGGATCCAGATCACAAAGCTCTCTTTCAGCTCCCTCTTGCACTCAGAAAATTCACAGAAATAGACAAAAATCTGTAAAAGTTGTTATGAGCAGCCACAAAATAAATTTAAATTTAAAGTGATGAATATATGTGAAATATCATATTGAATCTGACTCTGGAAGTCCCATCCAACACAGTCCTGGTTTGTTAGTCCTGCGTTTCATTAGAAGTTTGTGAAATCAATGTGCTGATATAAAAAACCCTATTTTATCAAAACATTTTAAACAGAGCACTTGGTAACAGAGTAGCAGGAAAGGATAACAAAGTATCTTCTTCAATTTACACTTTATTTTACCACTGAGCTGTAACCTACCAATTTAATCTCTTTTTCCCTGCTGATCAGCAGACTCTTTCCAGACTGACTGTGAATACTTAGTGGTAACTACAGAGACCAAATGAGAAGTGAACTGTGATCTCAGCTATAATAAATTTATTTCACAACTCTCTGGCTGTAAAATAAATAACTATACTTATCAACCATGAAAGCTGGGGGATGGCTTTATAACGCTAAATACCCTTGTGTGCTAAAAAATTAGGCCACTCGCTTTTCCTAATGTTAAATGGCAGGACAAGGGAGGCAACACCCTCCAGCTGAACTGTGCCACAGTCAGGAACAGCCACAGCACTGGGGACAAAGCAGTGCCTTGGTGCTCAGGTGCATAAGGGAACACACTGACTGATAAAGTATTCCATCAGCAGTGCAATCAGGGAAGCTGTGCTTCCCAGTGGTCTTTATCCCACCTCCATGACCTCTGCAGCACAGCAGTCCTGGCTCTCCTACAGACTATTTTTGCAAAGGCAAAATGTGTGCAGTCCAGGTCCAAGGTAAGTGTAGATTGTCATCACAAACCAAGCTGGACAAAGGCATGAGTACCACCTCCTTTTCTTGCAGAGGGCCATGCCACACATTTTTAGAGATATTTTAAGAAGTCAATCATCTTCAGATTTCTACACACCTCTCAGATTTGGGTGAAATTGGCCAAAATATTCAAAAGCTTCAAAGTTTTGTGACTAAATTACAGACTGTAACTGCCTTGGGCTTTTTATTTTAGGGTGGTGGTGGGGAGAAATCATAAAACATGTAAGAAACACAGTTCTACAGCTTTAGCAAAACTAAAGTAAAAGGACAGGAGTACATTCCTACTTTGTTTCCTGTTCTGTTGGTCTTACCTAAAAAGAGAGCATGTAGCAATAAAGGGAGGTGAAGAGCCCAATCTTCTCTCACACTGTGATCCACTACCATCTCAGTCATGAAGATAACAGCAATATTGCACCTGGAAGTTAAACTACAGCATCAGTTTCAAACGTCTTGAAAATGTGAAAACAGAAACAGGATGCCTATTTCTGAAGAAATACACAATCTACTAATTTTCAAATTTGTAGCACTTCTTCTCAATATGATTAATGCTGAAGCACTTTTGTTACAGTATCAAGCAAACAAGCACCCATTACTGGAAAAACCTTATTACTGTCAATACAAATTACGTAAAAGAAGAATTTCAGAATATTCATGGCCTAGTTAGAATAAAAGATCAAAGTGCTATGAATAACAGGCACAGAGGCCTGGGAAAAAGAAATTTTCCTTTTCTGTTTCAGCTGTTTCAACAGTCTTATTTTTATCAGTGATGTCCTACATTGTAAATAGGCTTTCTAGTAGAAACCTGGTAGAATTGTGAGCTTTAACTGCACGTTGATTTTTGCACTGGAAATCAGCAGAAATTGAATGTATGATTTTCAGATGTTCTGAGTGGTGGGACAGTTGGGTTGGTGTTGGTCAGCTACTAAGAGGAAACATCTCACTGTCTGAGATGTCAGAATGAGAAACTGCTCACCTGTGAAGGGGTCCCCGGGGTGTGATGGTTTCTGGGAGATAGTCCACAAGTGGTGCCCAACATCCTCCATTGTAAGGCATGGGCAGGGGATGTGGCTGTTTGGTTTCAACAATATTCAATAACCAGCTTGTATATGGAGAAACAGGATCATCTGCATGGAAAAGAATTCCAGAAACCTGCATAAAACTCAAGTCTGGTTACCTGTTCTTTGAGAAATACTAAAATAGATTTTATGCTAACGTATGAGTTCAGCTGTTTGGAATAATGTGATAAGATGCCTTTGCAAATTCCTGTATTCAATAACAAGTGATGCATTTTTAATCCCTCTTTCATGCTGCTGAAAATTAAAGAGATACCAGGCAGACAGCACTGAATGGTAGGAGCGGCAGCTGAATCCCTGCTGTCACTTAGGAGCTTTGGATCCAGATCACAAAGCACCAAGCAACAGACTTTCTCTTCAAAAATGAGGGGAAAGTTCAGCCAACAAAGCTGCTGTCAGAAGCCATCTGCTGCAAGGAGCCGAGTAGCAGTGACACATTCTTGCAACTCCTCACCAGTGCCCTGCTGAGTGATGCTACAAAGGCAGAAGTTAAATGTCCTGAATTAGCAAAGAGGCATAAGGAATGCAAAAAAAAATCTTCAGGGTAATTTTCTTTCAACAGGGATGAATTATATCTTGAATTTCTCAAAGATGTATTCAACTTTGCTTCAGTATAACAGCTGCTGTTTTTTAATGAACATTTGGGCTTTTTCTTCCACCTGTTTATCTGCAGTGATGTGGGTCAAGTAAGCTATTTCCACCACTTTCTGTCTTGTCTCAGCTGCACAGTTTTGTTCATCTCTCCTGTATTTTGCTCCCTCTCATTCCTCTCGATTTTCCCACTAGTCAGTTTTTATTTCTGAGGTCTGTCAGTCTGTGATACACTGCCATGGAAAGGATCCTTTCCAGGTCTGTTTTTGAGGTACATTCAAACATTGCCCTTTATGAATTATTAATGAGTGTTATTTTTTTGTTCTGTTCCTTCTTTTTGTGTTTTTGTTTGTTTGCTTGTTTTGTTATGCTTTTGTATTTTTAGGTAAGCTTGAAACTCTCAGCACTTTCCTTTTCTTTTTTTTTTTTTAGCAGCATGTATCTGATGCTTGTTGGCTTTCCCACGGGAAACAAAACTGTTTTGATGACTACAAAAGTATCAGAGCTGGATTCTTCTAATTCACAACACCACTTTGTTCAGTGGAAAAACATCTTCAGATTTCCAGACCTGCAGGAGACCTTCAATGCAGTATCTGCTCCTCAAATTATTTCTAGATTGCCAACTTTATAACTCCCATTCTTAAGTGCTGGTCTTTTAAGGAACACATATAAATATCTTTATGGTTTAGACCTCTACTTATATTCTCTGGAAGGATGATTGATTAGTTACAGATAAAGAAGAATAAACCAACTTAATGTAGCAAAGTATGGTATTTTCACATACTCCTCTAAGAATTAACCAGATAACGTTTGCCAGATGCTTTTCACAGAAAAAGCACAGGAACTACTTATTTCTACCAGTTTAAGTGCTTTACAGAAAAGTCCTTCATGAAGTTCACACCAAGACCCAGATCCTCACTTCTGTTTTCACAGGTTTATGTGCAGACTGAGAAAAAAACAAAGGCAGCACCTTGAAGATGCACACAATCCTTGTCTGAACAAAAGAGTTTCTGTGCTGCAGAGCTGTGTTCCCAGTCTATACCCTTAGCAATACATGAATGTTCAAGTAGACTGGAGAGAGGGGAGAAGCCATACCCCCAAATCCTTCACAGCCTGGGCTGGCTGGCTGAGGGACAAAGTTGCATTTCCTTAATGGAAGTTGCTTTGTGTTTCTTGTAGAATGATGAGAGGTAGAAACATTGCTTTTTCTTATTAGAATTCTACATAAATGTGAGTAGCTAGGTAAAATACATTTTATTTTCCTTCTCGGTATTCACATATTTGCTAAAGGAACCCCTGTGAGAAGTACACTGTATAAATATTCACAATACTACAAAGCTTGCAGGTACAGGCAGGAAAAAACATTTGGGCACTGGCTGGAGGAGACCTTCCAAAAGAGCAGGGAAAATGTCAGTATTTTTTAACCTTTTATCACTCTAAGCGCTTGTTAAAACCAGGTATTTGTGAAGGCTGTTCTGATAATATAAACATTTTTCTGTGTTGAAAGATTGTTCATGCAGATCAGATTAGCACCAGTGCTTCAATTAACATCTGGGGAAGCATTTTAAGTAGATGCAGTACTAGAAAGCCATAAAAACTCCAAGACAAATGTATTGAACCCCACTTAGTTTAAGATGCTGCACATTTTTTAATGTATTTCAACACTGGAGTTTGTACATACACAGTATTTTATCTATACTGTTCTTCATAATTATGGATAATAGATGTTGGTGTACATTAAATTATCCCATTGTATCATATTTTGCAGTCTTTGGGTGTTTTGCAGAAGAGTATTGCCAAAAATTACTTCTATTAAGAAAAATATGAAATCTTTACTTTTAATGTCAAAATACTATTCCAAAATGGTGTCTGTAATACCAAACCGAGACATTATGGCCTATGTAGTATTTGACCTGTATTTAATAAGCCAGAGATGAAAGTCAATAACAAGATCTTGCCTTTTTTACATTTGGTTAGGGCCTAGTCAAAATCTGTAAATTGTCTTCCAGAAATGAAGTCAAACCATCCAACTCCTCAGTTTTGCACTATTGTTAATAGTTAACAGTTCAATAGTTTTCTTTGGAACCTCTGGTGAGAGCACCAGGTGTCCATTTACAGTCCATTTAGCAGAAACACAGAAAGACCAAGAAGCATGTTCAGGAGCCTCGTCTCCCCTCTAGCACTCAGTGCACAGTGCAGCCAGAAACTGGTTGCAGAAAGCAGATAAAAGCTAACGAGGAGATAAGATCTCATATTTGGAAACTCCTGAACCTCTTTTCATGCTCATATAACAGCACTTGATCTGGAGGGATATACTGCCAAATGGCACAACTCGAAGTACTTGCTCTAATGCTCTTAGAAGTCTTTTGCCTTGCCATGTATGGAAGGCTCAATATTTTACTCTCTGGAGGATTCTCTGCTGCTGCTTTCTGTGAAGTTCTCTGGCCTTCAAATGGGTTTGACTGAACCCAGATTAAACAAAGTAAATTAATTAAATGAGGTATGAAGGTAAAATAAGGACACTCCCTGAATGGTGATGCTACGTTACTGTTTATACAGAACTTAAACACTGGTCATTAGAATGTTTTCCTCTCCAATCAAAACACCAGATATTTCATCAAACTGAAGAGAACTTACTTTTGTCATCATCGTAAGATCCTCCAGAGCTATTACTGTACCTCGATTCTAGTCGGGTATGTGCTCTGATGACATTACTGAACCTTCAAATACAAGAAAAAAATCTTCATTAACAACACAGATTGACATTAAACATCTGGACTTTATGTTTACCCTAAAATAAAAAAGCATTTCCTTAAGCATGCACTTTTACACAGGAGTAGACAGCAATTAAATGCAATGCTGATTCTTGCCACAAAATGTTTTAGCAGCCAGTTTATGAGAAGTTCCAACAGTGTGCTCCTGTGTCACAAGCTTTTCACATTTAGTAAAGGAAAACTCTTGTGCTGCAAACGTGTGATTTTTTGAAGCAAGAAACTGCTAAGGATGAACTGAGATATAAAATTCTCATAGCTAGTATTTGTCCCAGATCATGTTCATGGGTAAACTCTTCCCAACTTGATACAGCAGTTAAAGCATGGTGCTAATAATGCCAAGGTTCTGGGTTCCATCCCCATATGGGCCATTCACTTCAGAGCTGGACTTCATGATCCTTGTGGGTCTCTCCCAGCTCAGAACATTCTGTGATTCTGTGACTGACTGGATAGCCCAAAGCCAAGCCTGAATGGGTACCAAGCAGGAAGAACTACTGCAGATCACCCTTCAAGAGGAGAGTTCAGCAAATGCCACAGCAGACCTAATGTAGAAGTTAAGGGATATGAGAGCCAGAGCTCCCATGCTCAGCTCAGCTGTCCTCAAATCTGCCAAAAATTCATGGTAAGCTAACTTTCCCTGGTGATCTCCTCTGACTTCCTCCACCTTGCGTTCTCAGGGCAATCAGGCCTGAAGTGGAACGAGAGGAGCCACACTGACAGCTCAGGCACTAGTGATGATCTAAAACCATCGCCACTCCTGCAAAGCTAGGAAGCTAATTACAAATAACCATGTGTCAAACGAGACAAGACTGAAAATTTTATAGACAAAATTCAATTCAATTTCTTACTAATGTTCATACACCTTTGCACAGGATAAGGATATTTCACTATACATCAACATATTACACTGTCTCCAAACCATGTATGTCCCATAAGGGTGCAATAAAACCCTTGCACAGCTGACAAAAAGGCATCGTGAGCCATCCAAGACATGGTGTTCTATCTATGACCTACATCATTTCGTATGTCTTGACACATGAAGTCAATATTAATGGACATTCTAAGGCTGACACACTGGTTTTGAAGTGCAGATGCACTTACAGCTGGCTCTGATAACATAAATGCCAGCACTGATTTCAGGCAAATTATTTTCCATTTTTTCTGAGATGTCTTTCAGCAGGAACCTGAATACCCATATCAGAACTTTGTAATTTTCCTTTCATTTTTATCATATAGTCTCTGGCAGATCTAAATGCTAAAACCCTTTTTGGAGTCACAATTAAAATTTACATAAGGCAAGAAATCCCAGCTTAAAATACTACAGGAGATATTTGCTCAACTTGGCTGTAAATCAATTGAGTAAAAATCTATCTTAAAACTATACAGTCATAAACATTTATTCAAAGAATAATAAAAAAAATCAGAGGAAAAATAGTTTTATTATCTTTTTAATTACATTTCTTGTGCATATACTGTAAAACATCATCTAGAGTCAAATCTGTTTTACTATCAGTATGAAACCTTATTTAGCACCGAGTGACATTTTTTACTTACATTTAAATTAGCAGACACATATAACTAACCTGACACAATGCTGCTCATGTTTATAACATGTAGCAGGCAAGTAATTCAAAAGGTTCTGAAGTACAGAAAGGTTTGCTCACATAATTTTCTCTGTACCTCTAAGCCCTGAAACTTAGGGAAGGTGGGCTAGACTACTGAAGTGACTGATACTAGTGACTATCAGTGACTAATGTAATACTGATACACTTACTGACAAATGCTACTATGAATTGTCCAAAGTTCTCTTGCAAAACTAAGAGTGTTTCTGTGAGAGAAACAATCTGTATGTCTGTACTCCAGGATCTGATGTCCTTTAGGCTTTGCATTTACTCATTTGTCAGTATGTACCATAAGTAGCAAAAGTCTAAACTGAATATATGATTTATAAGCAAGATATTTTCCATAGATGTCCTCTATAAGACATTTCATGCAGACAAAGGAGGTGTCTTTGTAATCACTGACAGAAATCTGCAAACCAAATTTTACACACTGCCCATGAAATCAAATGGTGTGATCAAATTTGATTTTTCGTGAAGATCTTAGTAGTTATTACTTGGTGCACATTCCTGGGTTTTTTCTCTCACCTTTGTGGATAATTCCTACAAAACCACGACCCGCTTAGCACAATTCATTCAACATAGGTTTAACAGTTGTTCCTTTACAATGCAGTTTTAAACAAGAGTCAGGAACTAGAATAATGAGAATAGCTTTTTTTAAAAAAAAAATTATATATACTGGGATAACCCCACTTAGGAACAGTCTGAGCACCATAGTTCCTCACACTGCAGTGCAGAACTTTGTCCAACATCTCACCCTTAGATAAGGAAAACATGTACATTTTGGAGGAAAAAACCTCCAAGCCACAAACCTTTCATCAGTCTCTTTCACCACTCTGTTCTCCTCTGCATCAGGAAAACTATCTTGGCCAGCTACAACAGTGTTACTGCTGGAGGTGGTTCCTGTATGTGAGAAGTGAATAAGAACACCTGTTACAGGCAGCAGACAGCATCTGCAAAGCAATAAAAGCCTGTAACATAAAGGGTTTTTAGCAGCTATAGTCAAAATGACCACCTTGCAAGCACTTGCACATATCAGTGAATGGACAGGCACTGCTACAAACCAGGACCTGCTTCCATGGCTGGATGGTGTGAAGTTCACATGCTCTGAGAAGTAGATTATCAGAATGATGGTCTTCTACTCCTTAGTCTAAGCTCATGCTCAAGTGACACAGCCAATTGTTTTTCAAGGATTTGGCAAAACATTTACAAGATTAAATGTGGCGTTGGTTCTTAAGTATATTTGACTACTGCAGCTTGGAAATAGCATTAGGCCTTTCAAAACAGAACTGCCACACCACTGAAGCTCTCAATTTTCAGGAAACTCTGCTTGATGTATCTGCTAGTGATCACTGTATCAATGATAATTTCTTGTTCTGAGTAAAAGAACTACTAGAGAGTGGAGTTTTCTGAAGAGTGGCAGAATTCTGAACAGCGTCAAGTATTGGTAATATGCTATTAAAATAGTTAAGATAATTAAGCATATGTTAACAAAGCATATACACCATTAGGAATTAAAAAGAACTGTAATTTAGACATGCAACAAGGCCCTGGAACTTCATGTACACGGGTCTGAATGGATGGAAAAGTAAGAGATTGTTTTTTACAAAGAGATGAAGACTCAAAAGAGCAGGGGAGGATAAAGAAAGCACATTCAGGCCATACCAGAAGCCGCAGCTGAGGCTTTGTTGCTGGCAGCAAAACGGTAAAATGGAGGATTATCACAGTGTTGGACTATGGGGTTCACTGGGTCGGTTTGCTGCAGCTCAAAAAGAAGTTCTTCCATTGTCTGGATGGTGTTATTGCGACACAGATATATTGCAACCTTCTTTATCTGTGGAAGAAAATAACAGTTATTAAACTCTGAACAAAATGCATTTCCAAAGAAATCAACGAATGTTACACTGCAGTACTGAAACGATTGAGAATTTAAGTGTTGCTCCTGGGCAGACACCACAAACATGTACAGATCATACAGAAATCAAACTTCTCACTTTGACATCAAGTTCATCTCCCCAGCAGAGTGAATCTACAATTTAATTACTTCAAAGTTTTTGCTTACCATTCACAATGAACTGTTTATGTATATAATTATATAACATGCATATCTACAAAACTGTAGCTGTGGCCACAAAGATTAAGCCAGGCTCTGAGTCGCTACTTATATCTGTAAGCAAAGTGATAGCAAATTGAAGAAAGGCAGAACAATTATGTATACAGACTTCATGCATCCTGATTTGAAAAATCTGAGAGTATCATTTACAGAAACTTTGAAAAATTCTAAAAATCTTTTAACAAGACCTCAAACCTGCACTGCAGCAATGAGGACTGTTGAGATACTGAGACAAAATTAAGTTGAATTCTTGAAGAAAAAAACCCTGATCACTATTAAAAGCAGAGACTCTCTCCAGTTCAGAAACACTTGATTCATAAACTGCTGAAGCTCAAGACCACATGGAGAAGTACCTCTTTGTGCTTGCCTGCTTGTTTTTAAAGATGTCCCTAAAGAGATGCTTATCGGGGAGCTAATATATTGCACTGAACTGTCTGTTGGCCTCACCCAGTATTGCTGTTCTTACACTCTTAAATACTTCCATTAAAATAACTTCCTTACTGCTTCTCTTTCCCCTCTTTTCTTCTTTTTGCTTGGAGAAAATGCATGTATGCAAAGTCTCTTTTACTCTACTGTGCTAAAAATTTCCCAGGGACTTTCCAGATACAAATCCATCTCCTTCCTGAAGCTCATTTCTGGTTGGGTTCACAGTGCCACTTTCAGCTTTTCTCACCCCTAGAGGGGTCACGCTCCCAACACTGAAGAGCTTTCTGAACTGTAAATATTCTAAGAAATCTTTCAGTACATAATGTGAAAGAATGGACAGCTCAGCAATTTGTACTGGGGCACTGGGAAAAAATGCTTAAAGGAAACATAAGAGACAAAGCAATTAATTTAGATGATGAAAAAGAACTAAAAAAATGTGAGTCAGGCATGCTTTTGGCTTGGACCCACACAGGGAGAACAGATGGCTGAAGGCACACAGCAGCTGGTGACTGCCTCGGGGCACAGGGTCTCCTAAAGGAGATGGGTAAACTGGAAATCTTGCAACTCTGTGGTCTTTTAAGCCCAGGTGACCTGGAACAGTGCTGATAAACTGTCCAAACGATCTTTGTTTGCTAATGTGTATCTGTTATCTACATGATAATGGAAGACACATGTTTATGGTATCAGCAGTCTTGTGTAGTTAACAGAGTTAGGTAGGATTTCTTATCTGTAAACTCCAGGGCATTAGCAAAACACTGAGCAGATGCATGTGATAAGACCAGTGTGTTTTCCTACTCCAGACAAAGCTATCAGTGAAGGGGTGACTCACAAGCACAGTCAAGTTTCCTACAGAAGCTAAAAACTTTTTCAGATTTTGCAAAATCCAAGAATCAGACTGTTAACTCAACATTACAAAACACAGATTAACTGGGTGGTAGAAAACATGGGAACCTTGTCAGCTGCTGCCACCACCAGCCACTGGAAGCCTGGGAGGGAGACCAAAAAAGGCAAACAGGCGAAACAGGAGATGCTGAGCAGATGATGCTGGAGATGTCAGAACAGATTGCTCTCTTTGTGGACTAAGAGGGCTGTACTGTCCCGGAGAAGGACAGGGCTGTGAAATCCAAGGCTTTGAGGCAAAGAAAGAATTTGAAAAAAGAAGTGCTCTGGGTAGGAGTGAGTTTGAGGAAAAGCTGCTCAGAGCTGTGGAATGGCAACAGATTTGGAGAAAGGAGGTACTGAAAGCTTTGAGCTGGCAAGTATCTGAGTGGAGGATAAGGTATGTGAGGAGTTCCTGGGCAGGAGGTGACAGGGTTATTTTCCAGTCAGGTTGGATTTAGCAGTGGGATATATACTCAGCACAGGACTACTACTTCCTCTCAGAAAACTCTTCCTTTTGTAAGCTGTCAGAAATGAAGGCAACAGCCCTCATTTTGTGTCTTATCTCTAACAAGTGATTTCCACTTGTTCTCTGCCAACATAACTCCTCCTGATGGGGACCCCCTTTGGGCATAATCCCAAATCTGTCATAGACTGTAGGATGAGTCAGATTGGAAGGAATCAGGGAAGTCTCATCTAACCTCCTGCTCAAAGCATGGTCAGCACTGAATGGAAAGCCTCTGTCGCAAGTGAGGGAAAGATCTTATTTCGGATCAATCCCTTTGTCTTCCTCTTATAAAAACCTTGAGCTTGTTCTTACAACAACTCCACTTTCAATTTTTTCCTCCTTTGAGTAGTTAGACATAAATATATACACTGATTTGAGAAAATAGAACAGTAAATTCTACAATAAAAGGAAACAAACAGGCTGACTATGGTATGATAACATCTTGAAGATTTTTATTGGCTTCTTTATTTTTCTTTTTCTAATATGCATAGCAGTCGTCACCAACACTTTGAGCAAAATATTACTTCAGCAACTGTAAATGAAGTATGTTTATGAGGCTTTTTAGATAAATTTCATCACATTAATAGTAATTTCAAATGTATTTCAGTGAAATCAATGGAAAGTGGCTAACTAATAAAACAGCATATTGTAATAATGCTGGAAAATTCTCTAAATTTAGATTCTGTTTCACTCAGCAACTGAGCAATAAGGAACATGGGAATGGAGCTAGACTGCTTTTCTCAGGCAGCCTTGATTTTATTTTAACTTGAATAATAACAACAATATCCAGCACATTGCAGCAACCGTTAGATAATTTATTACAGTCGTGTAGAGGCAGAAGTTGATATGGTAAGGAGCTTATAAAGGTTAACTATCTTCTGACTCTTGAGATGTCCCACAGAAAGCTCTAGTCTGCTAAAGGAGAAGAGAGTATAGCTTTTTCTGGCAATTTATGCCCAGTCTCTGTTGCTGTCCCTGTACACAGACATGCCAAGTTTCTCTTTACTTGAGAGAAGCCCACCTCCCACTTGCAATGGGGTATGCTCCACTGGTGGAAAATGAGATCTGAACTACTCAATTCCTTTCTTTTAATTTCAGTTTCCTGGCACTTTTATTCCTGCCATTTAATTTTGTACGGTGTGCCAGGGAATATACTGGTACTTCTTGGTTTTGATATAGAAATTAATTTTCTGCAGGTGATAGCTGTTTTCCTCACTAAAACCTGTGTAATCAGCAGTAAGTAAAATAAAGTGCACAGACTTACATAGGGTAAAAGGATGGTATCACTGCTAACACCACACAAACTGATGAGGAACTGCAGTGTTATCCTAAGGTTGTTACTCCATTTTTCATTGTTGGCCAAAGCATTCCAGACATTTTCCATCTCTGGTCCAGGAATTTCATCTCCATACTGCAAAGAAATATAGGCATACATTCCTTGAAATATGCAGACTTCCAAACTAAAGCATGCTCTTCTAGAGCATTTTCCCATGCAAAAAAGACCCAGTAAAATGCTGTAAACAGTTATAAAACAGTATTTTTAAAAGCTGCCTGACAGACTTCAGAGCATAAACTATATTTATAACTATTTAGGTTCTTATCCACAGAAGGACTTAAATCATATGAGAAAACAAAAACTCTTAAGAACTGTAAATTCAGAAAGTAATCCCAAGATCATGCAGATTTTGTCTGATTGGTACAGACCATTCCAGTGTAAAATTTCTGGTACCGGAGGGAAGAAACAGAAGTGTTAAAAGTTAGCTTCTTTGTTTGCTTGGCTTTTTTACCTTGGCTGTCATATACATGAGATTATTAAGAACCAGGGAGGTGGCCTCAGGTGAGCCCCAGCCATTGCCTTTTAGTCCACTTGTGACTGCTACTTCCCCATCCTTGTCCTTGAGTTCATCTTCTGGCGTGGTAGGGCTTGACCCAGGGAGGAGCAGTCTGTTGTCTACCAGTTCAATATTATGAAGCCATGGGAGCAGATAGGTAAGCATGATCTGTCTTCCATTTGGATGTGTTGTTGGAAATCGCTGGCTTACCTCTAAAATAGTAAGAGTTGAAAAGGACAACATATTAATTTATGATGGAAACCCTAAATACACCATCTAAATCACATTTCTGATGTTTGTTAGACTACCTGATGGTTTTTGCTTTGCACACCACAAACATACAAAAACATGTTCTTGAGCTTCCTGAAGAGAAACACTGAATTAATGTTCAATAATAGCAAGCAATTGTTCATGCCTTCTGTCTAAAATAACTAACACAGTCTGGTCTTAGAAAGAGAAAGTCATCCCTTGTTATTGTTCCATGTTATACATTAAGTAAAGTGGAAGCCAATAAAGAGGAAAAAAGGATAATTCAGTTACTAGTAGTTACCCTAGAATTCCAAGAGCTTTTGGAGAACATGCAAAAGTGATCTGCAGAATTACAAACGCCCCATTGGCCTCCAGGTTTCTAAGCTATATTTTAAATAATAAAGCACTTATTATACAGATTTTACAGAAAAAATCTTGCATATATTGGAATCCTATTTCCTGTGGGGAGGCCTATAAAATTCATAGTTGGCTGTCAGTTCAGCAGTGCTTGTATATAGTACTTTATATAATTTATAAAAAAAGAACTGGCACTGTAAGGCAAAGGGATTTGGAAAATCTGGGATAAGAAATACAGCTTCCTGCCAAAGTGAACCACATTATCTCACTTTACCAGAAATCCTCTGTAAAATCAGTAGAGCAAACATTTCATTTCTTTACTGGCTGCCTGGTTTTTAAAAATCTTGAAGACACACACTGTTCTCTCCTCTTCATGATTCTAGATGTACAGAAAGGATCTCTCACTTAGACTGTAATATCCTGTATATTTGAGGTATTTTTAATGACACAGTCATTACAGTAACATGAGTAGATGATAATAGTAATAAAGAACAGCATTTGCTTAATGATAAACGAGCCATCAGAATTTCCCTACACCAGTTATTTATAAGTCATGGTATCTTGGGCACTGAGAAATGTAGGGATGATGTATTGTTCCTTTACTCTCCCTCCAGTCACTACAGACTGAATAAAAACAGCAGAAATGGATTTTAAGAGCCAGTAAAAATTCCCACGATTGCAGATGTTTGCATTCTGATATATAAAAACTAGAGAAACACATAAGATTAATTAAAACAGACAGATATGTCTCAAACCATCCTTGTTCCCAGGAATGGTCTCAATGTGGGCCTATTCTGAATTGTGCTCCTGCAGGTCTCATTCCTTAACATTTTTCTCAGTAATCCTGAAAATATGTATTTTTGATAGAATTAAAAAATGCTGCAACATGCAGATGTGGCAAATAACAGAAGGCAGAGATCACTCAGAGTGATTTGAATCACTGGTAGAACTGGACACAGGCAATCAATCTGCCCAAAGTTAAAATCATGTTTATAAAAAATTAAGAAGTATATCTTCACAAGTATGATCTATATAAATATATGCCTAAGAAGAATCACATGAGAACCCCCATCATAGCAGAGTTTGCCAATGTCATTTTAACTCATTCAGGGCACTTGTGATTTCAAAGTTACCCTAAGACCACATAAATAGCACAGAGTCCCCAAAGAATGTTTCTGTACTTTGTGTGAGTACCTCTAGGAAATACATATTGGATTCCTAAATCTGATTTGACCTGAACCAAAATAAAAACAGGTCAAGCTAAATTTATAAACAGAGCAGTGGTTCAAAATGGTAGCAGTCTAGCATTTGTACAAAAATGTAAAGGAGATAATAAGTCAAATAAATATAGGTACCTGAAAAAAGTGGAAGGGTAAGTTCAGGATACATCCTTGCTAGTTCATATGAAAGAAGGGCAAGTGAGACACTGTAAAGCGGTGGCAATGGACCATGTGTCCCATACAAGATACTGCCTGGTCTTTGCTCAGCTACCTTTTTTGAATAAACAAAAAGCTTTGATTCAAGGATCTATAAAAGACAAAAAAAACCAACAATGGAATGAGACAATAAAAATTCATTAAATCAGTAAATAACACCATTTCAAGTTCAGCTATCAGAGAATGCTCTACATATTTCAGAGTATATGCTCCAAATATGAAAGACACTATAACATTCATTTTTATATAAATATACCTGTAAGTTTTTAGAGCCAAGACATAACTGATTGTTTATTTTCAAAACAAAACTAATGTGCAAATAACAGTGCTTTATAAGAAGTTCACCAAAAAAGTCTTCAAGGACAGGAGCTAAAAATAAGCAGCTGATACGTGCCTGCATAAGTTGCATGGAAATTTCATAAATCTCTCTGTTGGTGTCAGATGCCTTGAAGAGCACCAGATTTAAAAGTGTCACGATATCAAAAGGATAGTTCCTAGAAGAACAAACAGACCATTTTTATGAATGCTGGTAAGGAATGCAGATTATATTCACTCTGATTTACTCTGTAATATGGTCTAAAGAGAATGTCATCTTTCCTTTCTCTGTTCTACCATCAGAATATGGGAAAGGGAGCTCTTATGAACACATGCTGCTTGATCAAAGGACCATCTGGTGAATGGGAAGAAAGAAAGGATTATTTATAATTACCTTAGACTAATGCTTAGGAATGCACTGAGTTACCCACAGTGAGAAATGCAATACCTGTGCCCATAACTGTCAATTCATTTTAATTTATAGTATGAACTGTGTACAGGACAGACCAACACCCGTGAAAGAAAATGGGGAGCATGAAAATTTCCAGGGATAAAGAATTTCTTGAGCCAAGCTGCAATTAAAGCAGTCCCTTTGGACAAAAGACACTATCTCTGACATGGAGATTCCGAGGTACTAGACAATTCTATAAAATTGTTTTCAAAGAGTAGACATGAAGAACTGCTTCAAAAAGTCTGCTATCTATAAAGTCAGCATCAACTGTAAGGTTAAACATATCAAAGTATTAACTTACTGAGAATATTGTTAGAGGAGTAATTCCCACATCACAATACTTGGATTTGCACTAAATAGATTTCTGTTCACTCATGATGATTTGTAAATGCACTGATTGAATTGTGAACCACCAATTTGTCACCCTAGATGTCAGCTACAGTGCTCCTGGATGGCTGCAGGATTCCTATTTGGACTTTTTAATATGGGAGATACATGTGTGGCACGGGACATTCTTGGTAATTCCAAATAGTAGCTGCAAGCCCAGCTCTGTAACTGGCTCTTTGCCTTTCCACTGCGTAAAAAATAAATACAAAAGAAAAGAAATGAAGGGAAGTGGCTTCTGTGGAGAAAGCTGGAGGGACACATTATCAATGAGACACACTGCTGCTCATTTTACAGGTAGTTTAAAGCAGTGGTCTCCTGATATATTTTGACAGATGAGAGAGGAAAATCTATTAACAGCTTTCAAATATTAATAAAAATTCCCAGCTTGCTAGAAGGAGGACTTTCCCTTCAAAATAAATCATGAACATCATACTCTCAATTTTTACTGTAAGAATGGAAAAGATTTTCAGGACGCAGTGGCACAGGTAACACAATTGGAGGAAAAAAGACTGGCTGAAACTACTATGTTTCTGTGCTCATTAAAATGAAACCCCTGCTAACATAACTGGAGTTGCAAACACAAAATTCCAGTGATATTTTTAAGATCTCAGTATAATGCAGTCTCTAGTCTCGTTGTTCCTCCAAGAACAAAACAGTTTAGCAGAAAAACTATAAAATTCTTGACTTAATTTGTTTTTCCAAATTCCAAGAATTTCTTTATTGAGTATTTCTCTATGCTGATCAGACATCTTACCAAATTATTTTTGGGGAGAGTAAATCTTCACATTTAATTTAATAAGATGCAAATTACTGCATTATATAATTTCTCTATAAATTTTGTATTTGAAAATAAAAATAGGGATCGAGTTTTATGAAGGCCTGACAGAAAAGCAATATTTGTATTCATGTCTTCACGTAGCTTGTGCTTGCTCAGCATTAGCAGTAAAGATGATACCAGCTGACAGAAAAGGAACTAACCAAATCACTGAAAGCCAGTTAGAAAAAGAACATGACTTTCAAGATAATGACAAGTCAAAATAATTATTTTCAAGCTACTGACATTTAAAACATTTTTCCTTTTATAAATTAAATTAAAACCCATGCCAAATCTTTTGAAACCAATTTATGACTTACATTCAAATAAAACTTGTACCTTTTTTGTATCTTTCTGAGCAAAATAGCATCAAAATGTCCCAGATTTCAAATATACATATAGTAAGAACATCTTCTACCAAGCACATCCCTTCGTTTTCAGAATCATGAAAATCAAGCAATACAGTCCCCAAGTACTTTTTGAGACGATTTGAGTGTGACCAACAACTCCTTACAACACAGTGAGCTGAATCTTCAGCTTCCTTTATATTTGAAAGTGTAGATTAATAGATTAATTAATACCTGCTTCCACACACAGTTGCAATGGCTTTGAAACACCCAGAGGCAAGCTGGTATGATCCTGTGTAACACCGATCTATAGCCCAGTTGAAGAGATTGATTTGATCAGGATTCAGTTCTAGCAACAGGACTACAACTTCACAGCCAAGCTGATGAACCTGAGCAAATGTCAAAACATGATAATTGGGTCAGAAATGTTCATTCTCTAAAATTCTTAGAGTGACATAGGCAAAACAGGGAGGAAATGGAAAACTCAAATGTGTAAAAAGAAATTAGATCATTTGTAATAAATTTATTCTAGGGATAGCAGAGTTGGAATGTGACTCAGGTTTCAATACTCACCACTTGAAATAATGGTATGTACAGAGACTACATAAATGAAATAAATTGTCCAAAACTAAGCACAACAACAACAAAAAAGCAGAATCTTTGGAAAATCTAAGATACTTGATAGGTGCTCTTGGGCAATCTCCATTTATATCAGTAACTGACTTGTTAACTGATTTCCTAGTTCACATGAATTTCACAGAGTGACAGACTTTCAGGTTTATCCTTCTCTTGACTAACACAGAAGCAAGGCAGACAAAGAAAATTACCTTTTACAAGTCTGAAAACTTGTATGTTTAATCCAACCACATCAAGCAATCCTACAGACCATGAATCACTGAATCCTGGTACCACCACTGCTACAAACACATCACAACTGAGGCTTGTATTTCATGTTCCTTCAGAACAGGATAGTGCTGGTACACCAAACACTAATTCATATTAACATTCTCTCACCAAGTGTAGGTAACTGCTTGTAAAGACTGTGTACCACTTGCACATATCTTTATACCAACATTCAGAAATCCCACGTAATTTCTGAAGGATTTTCTCTGCAGCTATTCATTTTTTCTTTAAATTGTTCAACTTTTTTCCCCCTAATCAATTATCATTTCCACAGCCTCTATCCTCCAGCTGCTCCACATGCATTTATTTGAGTTCTGCTATTTACCTTTTCTTAGCAGAGTTATATGTGCTGGTGGTATGGGAGTTTCAGGGAGAACAGCAGGACAAAGTACAAGACACCAATAGGGAAAGATTGTCCCTCTCTCCACTTGATAAAAATCACCAATCTGCTCCTCCTTAATCAAAGAGGTGGTCCAATCAGATACAAACACAGAACTATGACTGTGTAGTTACAAAGTCGAAGCCCATCTTCACAGAAATGGAAAATGGCAAGAATAATCCATTACATTTGTTAAGAAGAAAACACCCACCGTTTTTTCCTTTCCTGAATCATTTATTTTATCACTTATTTGCAAGATCTACCCACACAACTTTCACTCAGATGTTTTCCATCAGCACCTACATTACCAAGCAGGAAGGGATTTTTAGAATGCACTCAGTCCTAATTCTTACAGTCACAAACTTTTTGCTCAGCCAGTGCAGTGAGTAATTGTCCATCCGTGTTGCATTTTGGTCAGTACTTACACGTAAATCTTGGCAAGCCAGAATGTTATCGAGCCATTTGTAAAGATATCCATCGGGGGAAAGACCGACATTATCAAACACAGGTCCACAGCAGAGCACAGCTGACATGGCCTAGAAATACATGTAACCTCAATTACACAAAAACTAAGACAAGAAACCTTTCACAGAGATTTGCATCCAGGCTAACACTTGTTTTCTCTTTTGAGGGAACTATGGTGAAAATGGTAACAGCTGACTTTGCTAGAATTCAATAATTATGTTGCTATAGGTTTTACTGGATTCGAGATCATGCTCAAAGCATTTTGGAGGGGGTACTACCTTCAAGATACATTTTGTCATTTTACTCAGTCTTCACAAATCAAGCTACAAAACCAGTTGTAATATACTCAGATGCTTTGACAGTATGTTACTGCAAAAACTTTAAACTGTCTTACAGCAAGTGATGCAGCTTATGTAAGTACATAAGCTATCCCTTTCCCAGCTTACTCATGCAGGGGAATTGCAACTCATTTTGCCACAAAACTACATTATTACTGAGCGCGTCTCCAGGCAAGCATGGGAGACATTCCTGAGATGTATCCTGAGATTCTGAATTGGAGCTATGCCTCATTTCAGAGCCTAAGATCTCCTTGCTGAATCTGCTAACCCATTATTAAACAGCTAAGTTTTGAAATTTTTTTCAAAATGCATTCTGGTTTTTAGAATAATTATCCTTGAAAAGTGTCTGCAAAGAAAAAAATATTAACTTCAGTGCTATATTCTATAACACCACTGTACGTATACCTATGAGCATACAAGTTTGCATCAAATATGCCAATTCAAATTTCTTTGACATAAAAGGAAATAGACCCCACAAATACTTGTATTTTGACGAGAAAATTGCTGTTACTGGTTTGTACAGTGAAACTTTAATACCTTTAATGCACAATACTGGTATCTTGTAATCTGATGGTTTCTATCACTGTAGCGGTCCAGTGGTGTGAACATAATACTGAAAGGTCCTGCCCACTGGCTGAATAAGATGAACAGGTGATGCCTCAAGCTCTGCTGAGGGAAGAGAAATCTCCTGTGGTGAACTAAGTGAACAGAAATAGAAATAGTTGTGATTTGTTAATATTTAATACACATTTAATTGTGCCATTTATGTGGCACAATGATGACATGATTTTCAAACTTCTACAAAAAGGGAGGGGGTTTTATATGTTCAATATACAGTTACTCCAAAATATCTAAGCTCCTTTTAAAAATCTAATCAAGTGAGCAAAATGCATCTTATTTCTAAGAACCTTCAGTTTTGAATTAATGTGTAGCTACACAAACATGCACATCTGACTATGGAAAAGCATGCAAGAACCTAATCACAAAATCAGGGTTTTCATTGCTTCCTGCATTCCTTTAGTGGCAAATATTTACTCAGTTTTTCCAATTCTTTAAATTTGAGCCTAAGCAACACATATCTCCTACTCTAATACAGTAATAGGTAGGGAAAATAAATAAAAGAATCTTGGCACTTCCTTGTTTATGACAAGTATGTCATGAACAGCTGAATTACCTGAGAAAATGAAAATAAAGCTCCAGACCTCATCTTCCAGTAATTACAGAAGGCCTTTTAAAGCAAAGGTGGTTTTTTTCTTTTTTGCTAATGTAATTACATTATATTTCTGAAGGGATATTGCAATATATTAAAAAATATTAAATCAATTGGACAAATCTCTGTGATACAGCTGGACTCAGGTAACATGGGATACTGTCTCAACACCTTGGGCAAGTTTTTCACTGCACTTAAAACTGCACCTACTTGTATTTTTCAAGGCCTGTCTGAGTTTATGAAGTCTGACAGTCAAGTCAGAGGGAAGAGAATAAGGCCTTATGTCAAAGAAGTCCCTAGAGGTCACAGTAAATTTCTCTACTAGGCTTTTAAAGAGGTGATTCTTATACATGACTATTACAAGCTTCATCAAGCTTTGTCAGTATTTTTATTTTAATCTTAATAGACTTCTGAAGACATTTTTTTCTACATTCCCCTTTACATTCATTATATGACAATTCACAGACAGTGAAAAAAGCAAAGACAAAACAAGGAACAAAAAATTATTATTCCAGTACCTATATTAAATGCAATTTCTTAGTATGTTAAGATAATTTAGCACCATACCTGGAACACATTGAATCAAGTTGGCAATCATTGCACTGAAATGTGCTCTCATATCCTTAAGGATCTCGACTTCTTTATCATTTTCAGCCTCCAAAAGCATGCGAGTCAGATCAACATACTCTAAGAACAAAGCTCCAAGGGCTAGTGTATCTCTTTCTAAGGCTCCATTTGTGCTAGCATAAAGGAAAGTTGCACATTAATATAGAATAACACAGTAGTTATACTATAGTTTTCTGAAGAAATGCATGCAA
Source organism: Rhipidura dahli (assembly GCA_013399225.1). Lineage (NCBI taxonomy): Eukaryota > Metazoa > Chordata > Aves > Passeriformes > Rhipiduridae > Rhipidura > Rhipidura dahli. The sequence goes on from VXAC01002087.1 coordinate 177,385, forward strand.
ATCTCTCCACATCTGATAGACCAAACAATTCTTCAAAGAACATACTGACATAATCTCAGTGTGGCAAACACTGAAAATTATTTCAAGTAAAAGACCAATATTTATGATGAGGGATAGTCCTACCTGTCACTTATAACACCGGCATCAGCAAGGAGTTCAAAAATTCGCAGTAGCTGCAGTCTTAATAGATCTCGTCGTTCTCGACGTTTCTTGTTCTTGGAATTTAAAATAATAACCATGTTTATATGTACAGCTGCACACATTAAAAACCAGTAGCTTCACAAATGCCAGCATCGTAGTGAGATTTAAGAATTCCAGTTCAAGAAATTTCTTCACAAAGGAACCTGAGTGCTTTTGGATATTTCACACTGTGCTTACACATCAACAAAGAACTGAATATGACCAGTTTTTTGTCTTTGTAATTATTCTTGAAAAAATTACTATTCTTAAAAATTATTCTGAAAAAATTAATAATAACTGCTTAAGCACTTATTGAAAATGTGGAAAATAAAAAATGAAATACTGGATAAAAATAACGACTATTCAAGCTTCCTGTACCAAAAAGCCATGCTACCTTCAGGTAATAGGGATATTCATGTTAGTTTAACATCACCTAGTTTGGGTGCTGGAGGCACTTAAAGTGCAGAACATATATCCAGACCCGAGGAAGATCCCTTAGCCATTTCTGAACTCGGAAGTGCTGCAGCACACCATCACCCACATTCAAGTGAATACACCTTTAAGGTTCCATGAAGTACATGCAGAGAAAAAAGCAGTTTTATTGTAATACAGTATTTACCAGACACAGCTGCCTCCTGCAACAGTGTCAGGGGTGATCTGGCAAGCTCCGTGCCAGCGCCCACAGGGGCGGATCTTGTGTAATGTCCATTTTGGTTCACCCCTGCAGCTCTTGGCCATGCTGGCAGCTCTCTTCCTAGCCATAGCATATGTTCAGGGACATTGTTTCTGCTGTGTTGGACACCTGCCTGCTGACAGGGAGGCCTGCCATGCTCTCTACAGCTACACAACCCATACAGTCACTCCTGGGTTTCCAGGTGGCACTGTTTGCAGGAAGGGGGCCCATTAATTCAGATCAGAGAAAATACAGGAATAAACATTGCAGTCTCTCATTCTCATATTCCTCTACTAACAATTCCATGTGCTAAATTTGCTCTTACAGCATAAAATAAACCTCTGAAATCTACCAATACCTTTCCTGAGGGTAGACTGGATTTGTATGTCTCCAGAAAAGGCTATTCAAGTCTAAATTGTCTTAAAAGGTGCACAGACAAAATGCACAGGCAAGTGGCTGCACTAAGGTCTGTTAATCCACTTCTGCCCAGTATCAAAACAAGTGACCTTCAAGTCAGTGACTTCACAGGGATGAAAGCCACACAACTGAATTGAGGTGTGAAGCCATGCAGAATGGAAATGGTTGTGGACATTTACCAGACACAGAATTATTAAGAATTGTCCATGGGCCATCTCAGATTTCTATCCTGGAGCCAGATGGAATGGTGCAAAACTGAGTCGAGGGGGAAGACTAAGCAGAACAGCTACTTGAGTCTAGTACAGAAGCTCTCCCCATGGCTTTCCTCTTTGGCTGCAGAGACACATTCTGAGACTAAACTGCTTACTGAGGTTACAGATTTTATCATCAGAGGTTTTTAAGAACAGAGCATTCTCTCTTGTGTGGATTGGAAGATCTGTTGGAAGCCCTTCCAGCATTACTTTCTCTTGTAACAAAAGAGAATACTATAATGAAGGTGAAAACTCAGGTTAATTTGTTGGATAACTGATCATATTTAGAATGAATCATGTGCCATGTGATCCAGAATGATCCACTTGAGCAGGGAGGTTGGACCACTTTGGTCCCCACAGCCATTCTGTGATTCTGTGATTCCATGAAGTAGGTGACCTTGCCTGCCCTGAAAATAAAAGCACATCTAAACGCTGCTACAAAATGTGCTTGTGGCCCAGTTGTGTTAAAGCACATTTTTTTGTCAGATACTGAAAGTGAATTTCCAATATATTGAAGATCTGTATCGGGAGGTTCCATGTTGGATGGAGAATTTTTCCTCAGAATGGAGTTCTATATTATACATTTCAGATCACTGATAGAATTTAAATAAAACTAGATTTTAATGGAATTATTTTAAATTATACAACTAATAAAATTCTTGTTGCACACAGAGCCTCATTTGCTAGTTAGTACAAAAGAATATATTTGTATTTCTAACAGACAATTACTATTTTTAAACTAATTTTTCAGTTAAAAAAAACTAGTGCATTTGATTTTTGCAACTAACCTCTGGTCTTCTTTCTAGGGCTTCTTTCATTAGTGGGTGAAGTTCTTCTACTAATTCCCTAAATTAAAAAACAACCCCATAAATATTTGTAAACAAAATCTAATGTCCCTTGAAAAGCATCAATATATTATTCAACATATAAAAACAAAGTTCTTAAGTGCAAATAAAAGATTAAATATATATTTAAGTTACAACAAAAATAAAGCACTTGTATTAGAGGCAAATAACTGATAATATGATAAGTGGAGAAATACCTGAAAACAAGGGAATTTGTTCTTCCAAATCCTAATACAAGTGATTCTGTTATTTCTATGCTTTCAAGTCTCATCAAAGGAACTAGCTGCTTTAGTAAGACTCCAACAGATGGAGTTCCAATAGCCTAAAATATATTAAAATGTTGTTGAATTTAACTGTCAGTATGTCAATATTAAGTAAACACTTTTTTTTTTTTCAAACATTGTCCAATAATCAATACATATTGTAAAAACATGCTGGAATGATTTTACTATTATAGATATCAAACCACCAGTCTAACTGGATGTCTGCTACTTCCCAATCATCTTAATAATGCCTAACAAGCAACTGCATCTGGGAAATCTCTTTGCTTTAGTTCAGACTATTTTAATTTACTTAATTTGTTGCTTCATCAAAATATTCCAGTAATTGCATTTGTGAAGCTACTGCTCCTTTCAGGTTTCTACTACTTGAAAGTGTATTTTATATATTATTGCTTCTGACAGGCATATATCCAACAGGAACACGATTTTCGTTCAGATTTTCATTCATTCTGCTTTACTGCTTAATGTTTTAAATTTACAAATTGGAGTGCTCTACAAGGGAAGAAAGGGAATGAAAAACTAAAGTTAACTTCAAAACACATGTCCAGAGCTATATTTTGAATGCACATCATCCAGAATGCTAAAAAAACCAAGAGCAATATATTGAAAATGCCATGGCTTTTGCCAAATATTTATCAACACATCATATCATATAGATGTTTTAATTGTTAATTATATGTGTTAAGTAGGCTGCATATATCAAAATACATATCAAAATATTCCCTAACTGAAATTCTTTCATCAGAATATGATTTTGCATGAAGGTGCAGCTTAAAATCCTCCTAAACAAATGGTCTACTTGAAAGAGGACACATCACCTTATTATCATAGTTCACTGTTCCATCAGGAGTGGTAGCCATGATCTCTGGTGTTGAAGCACGCAGGTGTCCTGGACTCATAATACTGGGCTTTGCTACTCCAAAACACAGAATAAGGTAGTTTCTCCACAAAGTAACATAGTTGTCTCCACTGCTTGCTGTACTTGTTTTCTTTGCATTAACAGGAATACTGGAATTCAAAAATAAATTGTAATTATTAAAATGATTTCCCGCTCTTAATTACACAGTGGTTTAAAATATTTCAAAAGGGAATAAAACATGCTAGGTATCTACCAGCTGCAATTCAACATGACACGATACACAGGGAAAATCAATGAAGGTAGAAAACTGGAGCTTTCCACCTTACAAATTGCAATTATGGAACTCAAACCTGCGTGGCACCAATTTCTGCGTGGCACCAATTTCTGTGTGGCACCTTGCAGGGCTTGTGGACTGATACTGAAACATGAGACTAAAGAAAAGCTTATATTAAAATCACACAGCCCATACTGAAGAAAGTGAAATGCAGATTGGCACTTACTTTGGGTCCACAAGAGGCATTATCAGCTGCAGCCTCGTGAAGGCATATGGCCAAGCATAGCTGAGAGCTGTAGGGCAGTGTTTTGGTAGATTCTCCTGCCTAAGGAAACTGAAGAGGCAGAGAACCCATGGGTCTTTAACAGATTGTGCAAATATCCAGACATGGGAAGGACTTTTCACATCATAATGGCTGTTCACTAGGACAGCATTCCACTCCACCAGCCACTGCAAATCCACGCTGTGTGTTAACGGGATCGTTGTCTATGGAGAGAAAGGATAAATAAACACTCCTTGCTGTACTAGTCAGAGACCAGGCACAGAGGCAAGACATTTGCTTTGCTTTATTATTAATGAGCAGAATGAAAGCACAAAATTCAAACCTTGGCCTCTAAAACTGCAACACCCAAACCCAGGTGCTGCTATTCCAGATGAATTTCCTAATTCCTGTATTAAGAAGTCGGAATGTCTCTTTCTTGCTCATTTTCTGGTTTCAGCTGCAGAAGGGCCCAACCTCACCACCAGTTCAATGTCTCCTTCTGTGCTGGTTTTGGCTGGGGCAGAGTTAATTTTCTTCACAGTGGCTGGTATGGGCCTGTGTTTTGGATTTGTGCTGAACACAGGGTTGACAATATAGAGAAGTTTCTGTTATTGCTGAGCAGCATCTGCACAGAGCCAAGGCCCTTGCTGCTTCTCGTACTGCCACACTGGTGAGGATGATGGGGGTGCTCGGGAGGCTGGGAGAATACACAGCCAGGACAGGTGACCCCAGCTGACCAAAGGGATATTCCAGACCATGTGACATCATGTATATCAAGTATATAAAGTGGGGGAAGAAGGAGGAAAAGGGATATGTTTGGAGTGAAGACATTTGTCTTCCCAAGTCAGCGCTATATGTGCTGGGACCCTGCTCTCCTGGAGATGGCTGAACACCTGCCTGCTCATGGGAAGTGGTGAATTGATTCCTTGTTTTGCTTTGCCTGTGCGTGTGGCTTTTGCTTTCCCTGTTACATTGTTTTCACCTCAACCCACGAGTTATCCAGCTTTTACTTTTCTGATTCTCACCCCGACCCCACTGGTGGGGAAGTGAGTGAGCTGCTGTGTGAGGCTTGACTGCTGGCTAGGGTTACTTTTTTAAGCACCCAACATGTGGCTCAAACACACAACCCTGGAAAGGGCACTCAATGTGGCAGGGACCATTTGTTGCTTTAAATTTAATCAGGCTGAAAAGCGCCCCAAACTGATTGTTCCTGCCCTCTGGAAATGGGCCCTCTCTAAGACAGCAAGCACAAGATTGACTTATATGCCAGTTCTTCTACTGACACTTTGTTATTCAAAATGCTCAATCTCTGCTTCCTCTGGTGCATGTCAGACCCATCAGGGCCCTGAGAGAGTGAAAGGAGAGATACACCCCAGCTGTGAATTACTTTAGAGTTTAGGTTCAGGTTTGCAGCCAGGGCCACTTTCTGAGGACTCAGGGGAGCTAAAGCTTATTCCCTTCTTGAAAGGATGATAACACTGAATGATTTCCAAGTGCCTCAAACATCAGGTGGTGTTAGCAATAAGACTTTCTCAACTGTTCTTTTTTCTGTATGCAGTATCTTTCATATCCATAGTATGACTATTTTCATGGAACAGATTGTCTGGGACATTGTGGAGCCTTGGAGCTCTTGGGTAGATGGCTGAAGCCTTAAAGCTGTATGATTTCTTTGATTTTCAGCAATTTTATTTTTAGTCTTTCATGTCTGATATTTGTTATATAAACATGAGCAGTAACAGTAAAGTAGTACTTACTGAATCTGAAACAGCCACATGAATAAAGCTTTCAAGAATAGAGGAACTCAACTGATCCATGACATCTATCATAGGTCTGTCATCATCCTGCATAATACAGAGAATACAAGTTTACTGCTCTCCTGACCAGATTACTTCCCCTCTTATTTTTCTGGGACATGAAACAGAACCATCTAAAAATTATGACATGAATCTGAAACAGCCAAAAATATCCATTGTTAATGATGGGTACATTTTGTCTTTTTCAAATTAATCTCAGAACTAAGTCCAGGCTGTGGTTTGAAAGGAAGTTAATTTGTGGCTATAGCTCAATGCTTAGAGAACAAAAGCACATATCAGAAAATCCCAAATGACTTTGGATAGCTGGTATCAAAAGACTGAAAAATTAGCTTACTGTTTATTGAAGCATTCCTTCGCCATGAACACACATATTTGTGTTCCTAGGCATTTAGATGGCTCACTGAGCTGTGACCGCCAGTATACAAGATGACTCTCCGTATTTTTCTGTATCCATAAAAAAGACTTAGAAGTCTTTACTATAGAAGGAAAATGCCTGTGTATGATCTTAAAGGTGTCTTATGCTGTGGGCTTTTTCACAAAATGACATGCTACAGGAATGGGTTTAATTTCCAATATAAATTTATCATCTTGACAATACAAAAATGACCCGTGCAGTAAAAGAAGGTTTTACAGTGTACAGTATTCATATCATTCCAAGAGAAAATATGAAGTTGCTGTACACTTCCCTTCAAATTCTTATAGCGGGCATTTGCCATTAATGTTACATTGTTGAGTGCACAGAAAGGTCTGCAGTGTTAAGGCAAATAGAAATCGTAAGCTGAGATCAAATGCTTTTTTATAAATTAAGTTCATACCTGCTACACTGCAGCAATTACATTAAAAGCAACTGCAATAGCAGTTTTGAGCTTTATCTTTGAAAATTTTAACTGCAAGTTCCAGAAGAGAAAGATCCTACCTCTGCCTGGCCAAGGGCCAAGAATAAAGAGCGGATTTCTCTGAGGATTAAAACAGCCAGTTTCCGTGTGGCAACCTGGAAACTACACAGCAGGACCAGTGCGAATCCTTCGACTGCATGCAGGACGTTAGAATAGGGGCTTCTTTCTGACTGTATCCTGTGGCTGGATCCATTTGGTATCAGCTGTAAAACAGGGCAAGGGGGGAAAAATGCAGTGGTGATGTTTGCAAACCAGGTCTCTAAGACATATTCTATTTAACTAGGACACATAAAGAAACAAAGTGTAGAGGCCATGTAGATGTGGGACTGGGAAACTTGACATATTCCCTCAAACAACCAAGTTTTGTTGCTCTAGGTTACCTTGTTCCATTAAAGCAATGTATGAGTAGAGTCCTTTGAACAAATCCTTCCCTCTAATTTTCAATGAATCTACCCATTTTTTTCCATCATCTATTAAAAATGAATGAGCAAGTCAGACTGTGAACATCACGCTTTTTCTACTCCAGATAGCATTTCCTCAGGTGCTTCTTTGGTCCCGTAGCAGCCAACACCTTAGGTAGGTGGCCTCTAGAATCCAACCCCACCAGTAAAGTGTAACATTATTAAATGAAAAGTATGTGAGGATTTAGCTTTTCTACCTTTTTATGTACTCCTGTTATTATCTATTAATTAAAGGTCCTCTGTGATATAAAACACACATAATCTTTGCCCAAAAGAAAACATACCCAGTGTGATTAGGAGATTAGCCTAAAAATCATTTCTCATAATGAAAATATCTGTGGGACAGTGCAGATGGAAGAAGCAGGATAAAAGCTGTTCAGTTCCCAGAAATGTTTTTAACACATGGAGACAGCAGGCTATGGTAACAATCAGGTTCTTTGATGTTTCTGAATCAACCAAGGGAAAAGAAGGTCTACTTCACTCTTCACAGCATTCCCACTAGCATTATCAATCTGTTTCAGCCCTGGGAAAATGTCCTTCTGCCACATCTACATACACATATTTCACTTTACGTGCTTTTGTTGATGTGCATATTTTAGTTTGACATGCATTCTCTTATGTTGCTCAACAACAACATCTGCTGCATTACACAAGGACATGGCTGTCCTCAAAAGACACGTGAACTAATTACCTAAAAAAATTTTGCATAGTGAATTCTTCTCAGGTGAGTAAATACAAAACACACAAACCACAGCAATATCAAGGAATATAATTTCTGCCTTCAATTAGTAAAAATGTTAGGACACAGATCTCCTGATTCCATACCTCTGCAGATCTGGTTTTGGCCTGCTCAGAAGCTTTTCCTGGAGTGTGTATTACAAGCTTCCATTGTGTAAGCAATTGTAGCAGCAACTTCAGTGAAGTATCAAGAAGGGTATGATGCATATCATTCACCTCACGTAGCAGAAAATTAGTGAAACCAAAGAGTACATCCTCCCGCCAGTCAACGAAGTCAACAAGTAGACCTTGAAGAGAATTCTGTGCAATGTGTCGAAGTTCATCGTCCATATGGATAGACAGCCTGCAAGCAGAAGTAAATGTCAGATAATAAAAGATATAAGGAATGTTTTCTGTGGCAAGAAGCATACATATCTCAGTAACATAACAGTGGTGGAAAATTCCCACTGAAAATGGTGGACGACGCTATCACGGTTTCATTATTGCTGACCACAAGTAACATCCTTGACGTGTTTCTATATTGTAATTCTTGCTACAGCAGAAGATATTCATAGATCCAAAAGAAGTGCATTCCCCTCCTAAAAGAGAGTATCTTTAAAGTACATAATTTGGCAACTTTTCTCAAACCAAGTATATTTTTTATTTACTCATAACTCAGTAACTTCCATGTCAGTATCATAACAAAAGGCTTACAAAGAAATACATAATTTCACATTAAACACAAAAATAAAAGAATCACAACAGCTCAGCTAACAGTTAAAACAAATCTTTAGCCATGATGCAAATCACAATTAATGAAAGCAAATCTTAAAAAGAATTAAAATGAGGCATTTGAATTTAAAAAACCGCTTTATGTTTTAAATAACTTAGGATGAGGAAATGGGAAAAACAGCCTCAGGACTTTCTATACTTTTAGAAACACACTGAACACCCTCAAAGTCCTTCTGAAAGATGGTGAAATTTCAGATCCCATTTTCAAATTTTATTTTCTTTATTTGCATCATATTGAAGTTCTTCTCAACATAGAAATTTTTTATACTTGCTTTTGACACAGAAATCATCAAACCACTTCTGTGTTAGAAGTTGGCAGAACAAAGTAAATTCAGATTAGTGTGTTCTGCAATTTTTGGTTCATTGCCTTTATGATGTATTTTGTTTTAATTACCCATGAGACTGTAATTTTCTGTAGTGTGTTAGAACTCATTTTCAAAGTATTTTATCTACATTTAATCTACACAGTTGAAAAGGAGGACTCATTATAATGAAATGGATACAAAGCTAGGAGAAAAAAACCCAAAATAGCAAATGGAGTGGAATCAAATTCCATTCAGTTGGAAGTGTATGATGAGATGTGGTTCATAAAAAATCTGGTTCATTATAGCTGCCTAATTTGGAGGCAGGGGACGTTATTTAACTGAAAAGAAAACAACTGCGATGAAAACTCACCCCTGGCGATTATGACTCCAAAAATAACTGCTATGCTTTAATAAGCACATGACTTTCTATATATATATTTAGAAACACAGTATTTTGTTGTGCTAAAAAAGGTTCATTTTTGTCTCCCTTTTGGAATGCCAAAACCAGATAAACAAGCAAAGCCTTTTGAGACCACAATTAAGTCACCCATGAAATGACTTCCACAGTGACACAAAGCAATAACAGAAAAGAGGATACAAAAGACATCTCCTAAGCCCAAGTTACTGCCCAGTGGCATTATCTAACGAGACAAAATTCAAATTGAGCATAAGAATGCATCCATGTATTACCACTGTATGACAGGCAGTGCAGGAAGCAAGTACAAGTTTGTTTGTTTGCACTTGAGTCAGTTAAATTTAAGACCTACTCGGAAATTTGTAATGAATGGTTGCAGTGGGCAGTGAAAGGGCAAAAGGTACAGTATAAACTTGACATCTGCTTCATGGTTTATAATTTGAATACAGCTGTCCTGGAAAAAAGTCTGGCTGCTGACTTACAGACTCCTGAAAACCGCCAAAAGACACATCTGTTGTGAGGATGAAAAAATCAAACCAAACTGTGAAGAGAAGAACCAATTAACTCAAAGATGTAACTTTATCTCTTGTGAAAAGAAAATATTCAACAGCTTTCCATCCCAACAGCACAGGACTACAGAAATCCCTGGCAGAAATGCTTCTAGGGTTCTTTGGAAAAACAGGGAGAATCTGAAACCGTACCTTTTTGAAGTTTCTTATCCCTGTACTGAGTTTAGTTTCTGACCCAGAACACACAATACTGTCATGCAGTGTTGTCTAGAACTGCAGATGCTTACCTTCTGGGCCTACACTTTCGTAACTGGGAGAAGTAGTCAGTCTGGTCTCAAATAAACATGGGACAGTATACAGAATGTAGAAGCAGCTCTGGCGATGAGGCATTCTGGTGATTTACATTAAGTCTAGGCCAGGTATTAATTCTGTAAACAGTTTATTACTTTGTTCTCTGAAGGTATGTTTTTGAAGTCAGTTTTCAGTTCAAGCTGTTCCAGGCTAAATAGACCTAATTTTTTCAATTCACTGATCTTTTTTCCCCTTGTTCTTGGGTCAGTCTCTTCTTCAGCCACAGTGCCCCAGCTCGGATGTTGTTCTCCAGATCAGGCATCCTTGATACTGACTAGACCAGAAGAACTTTTTTGAAAAAGTTGTAGACCTATACATGTGATTAAAGTCTGTCTTTTCATAGGAACATCACTTCTTTGTATCTGCTCAGTTTGTGATCCTGTTTTGCAATTCTGAGACCCTACCCAGTTACTTCAACACTACTCTAAATGTCTCCTGAACCATAAACTGTTTGATAATTGCTTTCCAACCTATTAAGTACCAAGCTGTTTTACCTATTTTACCTAAATGATGTTTCCCTTGCTTATACTTAGGAAGAGGACTTAAAAGACTATCAATGTCTCAAAGAAGCTGTAGCATGAGTACATGCAGGAGAGGAGAACAGATTACCAGAGTTCCCCTTCTTGGGGAAAGGCCGAGCATGTAATTTACTTCTGAAGTTGCTCTAGAGGTGTTTTCCTCAGCTCCTCTGAAAGTCTCACTTCTTTTCACAGTCAGAGTCAAGTTACTCAGCAAACTCACTGCTTGCATTGTCCCAGCAGGGCAATTACCCAAGAAATACTTAGAATCACAGTTGACCTTTTCTGAATTAATTCTGATGACAAAATAAAGATAGACCAGTGATTATACTGGTGTCAGTAGACACTTGTGAGACTTAAGGAGGGTAGCATTAATTTATAAAGAAACCCACACTGGTCTCCAAATTTTCTTAAGAGTCTGGCCTGGACACCTGAAGAGCTGTCACCTGAATAGATACGTGCTTTTTACCAGCTCAGTTAAGGCCGTTAATAACGATAGAACTCCAGTTAAAATACCTGATTAAAGGAAAACATGTCCTTTTAAATTTCCCTTAAACAGAATTGATGCAACTGTTTAATATGGTATCTATATAATTTGATGATGTAATGATTTAAAAAAACCTATAAGGGATTTATAGCAGACAATGTGCACACAAGGAAATTAAGCTGGCCATGCACTGCAGCACACCTCCTGCTGGCTGATGATTTGGCTTGTTTGGCTGGATGCACTCTCCACTACTACCAGAATCAATTGTTTCACTCTTTTAGCATATCACTGGGAGTTAGTTGTTCATGGAGAAGAAAAAACTGTTTTTGTATGTAGCCTTCTGGCTCCCACATCTGCCATTCCTTGTGGTGTTTGAAAAGCAAGGACAGGGTGGCAAAGTTTTCTTTGCCACAGCTACCTGAGAGCAATACTCTGCAAAGCCCTCTTGGTATAACTTAATGCCATAATCCACTTATATAAGAATGCAAGCTGGGACCTTGGTCTTGGATACTTGAACTGAAATGTAACAGAGTTTTCTGCACTGACCAGCACCTTTTATCATAATTATTTTCCACAAGGCACTGATCTGACGTCCTGAAACTTAAGCAGTGTGGCAGTCATGCTGTAGACTACCTTGTTCAGGGAAGTCTATTCAGACAAGTTAAATGGAGGGATATCATATTTCTTAAACATATCCTAATTATTGTTACTGTTATATTATTATTTTATGGAGTTTTCTGTAATATACCACAACTAGCACATTCTGTTTCATCAGAGACGTGTGGGAATCATAAACAAAAACTAAAGAGGCATCTCCATGTTTTTCCACTACACAGAAAAGATGTTTTCTCCTGTTAATCAGAAGGCTGTGATGATCAAAAAACAGTAATAAGCTGTGACTTTCATAAAGAACAGTGAATATCACATAACCTACATACTGATGGGAAAGAGTTCTGGAGGACATACCAACTTTTTCATAAAATTATGAGTCCTTAATAAAACCACAAAAACTGTAAAAGGTTGCTAGGACATCTCTGTCTAATTCATTAAGAACAATTTACCTTTCTTAAGCATGTATGAAAAGAAATAGTTACATATTCTGTGGCTCAGCTTTTCACACTGTTCCCCTGGAGCAGTCAGTCAATGCTTGAACAGCTTACCTTGCCAGCAAGTCAATCAACTCAAGTTTTGACATTCCATCAGGAAGCAATCGAGGAATAGCAGCAACACATGTCCTGAACAGATCAATTTTTGGTTTTCTTTCACCGCTGAAAAATTAAAACAGAAATTTGACTAAGCTTAAGAAGGAATTGTGTGTTAAATGATCCACCTCTAGCTTTTCAGAAAAAGCCTGGACATCATCAAGTGCCAGAGGCCTACTAAGAACATCAGGATGGACAGCTAGACACTATAATGAAATAAGAAGGAAACATGAATATATCTTTCCATTGAATGGCTTTGATTTTGACATTTTTCATGCATCTTATCTGTACATTACTTACAAAATCAATTATTAATGACTCATTTGTTTCTTTCTGAGAGGAAATGGCACATATACATAAAAAATGGAGGTATCATGTAGGAGGATTTCTCCATTAAGATCAGCATTTATACCATGCAAGCTTTGGATAAGGCAATGAGGAAAGAGTCAGGGTGTTCTCCATTATAGTGCAGTATATTTCACCAGTTGTATCAAGCAAATAGCAGATGTGTAACAATTTCAAAAAATATGACTGAAGATCCAGAGGGGCAACTATGTAAAACCATCATGACACATTTTTACACTGAAAAAGGTGTATAATTTAGAGGGAGGTATGGCCAGATAGCTCCTGTTGATCACTGGCAGATATAGCAGCATTTTGGCAACTCTTATCAGCTAGAACATTTTTTAGCAACCCTAAGGGTGTTCTAATCTGTGGAATGGCACAACTGCTCCCTAACAGCCTGGGAAAGTCATTATGTACAAAGTTCAACATGAACCAAACACTATGTTGGAAGTCCATCAGTCTTCTTAATGTAGCTCAAGTTTCAGCTGTTGATTATTTTCAAAACAGATGCAGTTGTTTTCTGATTTGTTTTCAATACTTTTGGTAAGTCTGCAGATTAAATAAGTCCTTGAGATAGACCCCAAAGTGTGGATTTTTTTTTTTATTTGCTCATTTTTATCTCAATGATCTATTATCTGATGATGAAGTGTAGAGGAAATTACCAAAGCGTAACAGCATTTCAAACTGTGCAGTCTTTCCCACAATATTATTAATTATTAGCCTGTAATATGCTTTGGAGGGATCAAAAAAAGTAAGGTCCTACTCAGGAGCCATATTATAAACATGCAGCAAAAGACTGTTCCTCTTTTAATATGCTTCCAACAGAACTAGAAAAGAATGGTATAGGGGGAAAAGAGACACCAAGAAGCATTGTAAGCTACTTAACACTACACTGAAATGGAGTGACAAAACAAAAAATGAACTTCGTTTTCCTGCACCCTGGTCCATTGCCCTGGTTACTACACAGTTCTGTTCCTCCACCCAACAGAGGATACTGCATTTGGATATCAGTCACAGAGAAAGCCTGGATGCAATGCAGTCTGAAAGAAGATTTATGGAGTAACACTGATCATTCACTGAAACAATGGGTACAGAAAAGGCATAAACTGGTATTAGACTTACTTAATTCAAAGATTAAAGACAGTTTTGTAGCAAATATTGTCTCTTAACATCCTACTTATCAGCTTGGATATACATGACATGAATAAAATGTTGACATTATTTTCATTAACTGTCTTAATGATACAGTTAGGGGAAACTATTTTCATCATTAATTACCTCTGTCTCACTGTGTATGTGTTCTAACACACAGAACTTGGAAGGTGTCAGCAACTGACTGGAAAAGGAGTAAAATACAAAATCTCACTGAGAATTTGGTTATAAACAAACCTCTTTCAACTGTTATGACAAAAGCAAATACTAGCTGGATTGATAACTAGTGCAAAATCCTGTATTTTTACAGTTGTAAATACTAAAGTGCAATTAGGAATTTTATGTGCAGGTAAACCAAGCCTTCCTTGCTAACTTGAAATGGAAAAACTTTGCAGTTTCCTTATTCTCAGTCCCCAGCAAGGGCAAGGTTTGTGCATTTCAAATGGAGACTTGCAAAATAATAATCTGAGAGGAAGTTCTTCTGAAGGCAAATGAGTAATTCTTTATAAATATAAAATCTGTGGGTGTTCTGTGGCTTATCAGCTGCTCAGAAGGGTAGCAGGAGAAGATCCAAACCTTGGGCTCAAGTTCACAACTTACCATCTGAGCTACCAGGCTCACAGCATGTGAGGGAGGTAAGGGGAGCCTTTGGAGCACTTGCAAGGCCAGGTTTGTATGTTGGAAAAATGGATGCCCTGCTCCAACTAAATGGTGGAAAGTAACTACAGCCAGTATTGAACTTCATATCCCACTGCAGGATGCAAAGGATGCTTCTTACTGAGGATTTTAGTCAGACCCTCCATACTGGCATTTATTACTTCAACAATAAATGCTTAAAGGATCAGTAGCTAAATATTGTCTAGAAGCATGTCTAACACTGCCAAAGAAAATTCCAGAATTTGCATACTTTAAAATGTTATGTCTGCTCCCTGCCTAGCTACTTCCCTCTGATTCTTATTTTATTAGTTCATAAAAATACCACTATGGTATTCATTTAATACAGTTTACACATAAACTTTATGCAACTATGACAAAAGCAATAACTTTAAAATTTAGATAAATGTAGTGTGAAATCTATCAATAAAAGCCTGTAAGAACTCAAACTAAATATGTAACTCTAGTGAAGCATAGAGTTCTGTGAATAAAATGGGAAGCAATTACATAAAAACAGTATGTTGGCTTTTCCACATACCCACAATGCAGTTTTTGAAGTGATCATTTTCAGTCCTGATAGTAACAGCTACTGATGTTTTTTGTGAGTTCACATTATTTAAATCAACTGATAATTAAGCACCCCAGATATTTTTTCCCTTGAATGAACAAGTAAAAATGTGCTAAAGTGTGATTTGCCTTTCAAGTGTATATATTAAATTAGAGCTCATCTGGGTATAAAGTTCAACACAAAATGCAGTAACTTACATGTCTAAATATCCAAATCTTCATGTTTCTGACAAAAGTTACTACCAAATAATAAGACTTCCTGAAATTTAAAACTCTTTTGAGTCTATTTATTCACTGACTCTAAAAATAAACAATATTTTGGTGATGCTGAGAAACCATTCAAAGGATATTACTAGCTAAGATTATGAACACTTCTTGTCTAAGTGCTCAAGGTTTCACTGTGCAATTGTCTTTCGGGAATAAAATGTGAGTTTGAAAACTCGCTTTCCCTACCAAAAAAACCTGAATATCCCAGATGGTTATGAAAACTGGGTGTGAGGACTGAACAGGACACAGGGTAGGACTACAAGAAAAATATGGAATATTACTGGATAGTAATATTAGCTATGAATACAAATAAAATAAAACAACAACACAGCTTACAGTCTCATCTAGAGGCACTGCAACAAATAAGGGCAGTAGCTGAATTTGGCCAGTCATTGGAGCCAATCTATGACAGTATTCTTAGCAAGCAGACTTTTTGGGGCAGTAAATAAAAAAAAAATCTCAAAAAGACAGGTGTCCTTTTCATTACATCTCAAACTTTTCTTCCAGGGGTTGCTTCTTCTCTAGAATAACTACCATGTCCACTGCTCTAACAGGAAAGAGATGCAAGGTTTCCTCACAGTTTAGATCTCCACAATCTGTGCTCTGCATGTGTCAAATGATGTCTCTGTGTCTCTAACCCCTGCTAGATGTCCACGTCACTAGAACTCCCTCCAGGAAACTTGCCTTACTAATAATTTTGGATGAAAGTGAAAAATGCTGCTGTTCAACTCAGCTTGAAGCACACTGGTTTGATTCTGTTCCAGTGGGATACAGCTTAAATCCAAGCCTTATCACAAGATTACTTGGGTTTTTAATTAAGATTTGATTTTGATTACAGGCACGAAAAGCAAAGGGAATTTTGCAATAGTATTATTAATAGGGATTTACAGAATTCATTGCATTCATTTTGAAGTTCAGTGATGCAAATATACCCCGAGACAGTGTTCTGAGCCTAGACTGCCAGGCTTTCTTACTTTAGCATTCTACTTCTACCATCTAAACACCCATAGGATTCACACATGATTTTACCTACATCAAGAACATCTTCAGTTCCAAACACTGCAGCATTCAAAGAAGCAAAATCGACCTGTCACAGTTTTTCAAAGTATATACTAATTAAGCTAAATGTTCCTGTTTCTTGCTGTTTCTCTGATGACTCATGATAGACAGAAATAGAGAAAAAGTTCCAAAATTACGTCTTCATGTTTCATAGGAATTAACTGTCCTTTAGCACTCACGTAATCATGTCCTCAGGTTCTTTGTTAAGCATCTGTATGTTGGTTAGCATCATGCACCGACCCACTTCCTTGTCAAGGTGTCTGAGTATGTTGTCCACAGCCTTCCTTACTTGAGAATAATATAATGACATACCTGCAAAAAATATGCATTTTTGTATACTTGGAGTTATTTACATATATATATATTCTGAAAAAGAAAGTTGTTTACTCATGCTGTGCTGCATAAAGTAAGAAAAATGTTTTCCTCATAAGATAGCATATTCCACCAGCAATGATATCCTGATCCAAAATCAGAATATCTTGCCTGCTCCAAAAGCAATGCTTACATATCATGCATAGAAACTGGAATACTGGCTCATAAAATAGCAATGAAATGGCTAATACAAGAATTTAATAGTGCAAGCATTTGTTATCAAACACTGCCTTCAAATGCTTCAAATACTTTAAATACTTCAACAGCAGTGGGTCTTACATTGCTTATTTTCTTGATACCACTACAATGATCTAGCACAGTACAGTGCAGCTCTTTGCCACTGGTGTAGACTTCGCTTTATTCAAGTAATTTTGGGGACTTGAAGAAGTGGGAAGGGAGCAGACAGATTTTTTTTCTTTTTGCCAGCAAAACCAGGCACCCTCAGGGCATGACAGAGAGGCTCTTCTGCAGCACGGGATTCTTGCTCTACACTGAAGCCCCAGACAGCAGCGCTATCAACTTTGGCACTTCAGCACAACATTATTTTACAGTCAAAAGTTCTGAATGTTTGAGATATTGCAATTAAAATGAGGCTATCAACAGAATCTTTGATAGTTTTCAAAGCTGGTACATCTTCTGAGCACAGGCACTGTTTCTAATAGGATGAAAATCTGTGAATAAACACAGCTATTGGCACTGAATGATTAAAGGTTAGCTGTGTCTTTAACCCTTCCCAGAATACAGGGATGCTACCACTTGTGCAGCACAACTAAGGACTTTTCTGAAAACCTAAACAACATTTGTCAAACTAAACCATACATTTCATTAGAATGCACAATAAATCAAATGCTTATAATACAGAAATAAATCAAATACCTAACAATAGTAAATGATTCTGCTCAGATGTTGAAGACATTTTCACGCCCATTCTCACCCAAGTTTCTATACTGTCCATTCTCCTACTCACCTATCATTTTAGCTTCCTCCTCTGTAAGAGTTTTGCTCAAATATGTTTTCTTCACTCTCAGAGTGTTTCCAGAGGGAAGGACAGCTCCAGTCACTGGCATTGGAGGCTCACCATCTTTTTGCTGCAAGCTATCAGCAATTACCAAGAAAGCTCTCAGGCCAATATTCATTCTCTGTAAAGTTTAGAGGATGTATGAGTATCATAATCAAATAATCATATTCTACTCATATTCTTCATTCACCTTGAAATTTTGAGATTGCACTAGCCAGCATATTTTTTTCTGTATCTTCTCTACATTAACTAGTCTGATATATTTCACAAAAACTGCCCATGAAATAAATAATGAATTCACATCTCCACTGAGAGCAGTGCCCTCAGAACTTTATTTTTAAGAATCTGCATTAGACCATTATTTTTTTTTTCTTCAGGAGAAAACACCTGGATACGACCTGTAGTTCTGTAATGTATCTTAAAAGGGCCTTCAGTTAAAAAAAAAATTACCTACATCCATCATGAAAAGAAGATCAATAACTATCTTGAAAGGCCTCAAGGTTGATCATACTGAGAGAAAAGTCTGGAATGATGCTCAATGCCAAAACTAAAATATGAAAACATTAGGAAGTTGAATTTAAGTGACCTGAATGCCTTCTGGGAATGCACCAGAGGAAAACTTGCAAGCTCTGCATTGCAGTGATTGAAAGACTAGAATGTTTTCATTTTCTCTGGAATGTGTTCCAAAAACTAAGAGGCTGTTCTACCAGCAGTCTCCCAGAGATGCATTTACACAGATTATAGGGATTTTTTTTTCAGAATGCTAACATCTATGTACATAAAAAAGTGATGCTATAATGTCTGTATTTTCAGACTTGCAATGTTGTTGAGAAACAGTAAAATTTCAGATGTAGATTGAACAAGAAGCTAAGGACTGTCCACCCCATCTCAGCTGGGCTAATACACAATGCTCTTTGTAGGACCTTTCTCAGTCAATGCTGCAGGTGGCTGACCCAGAGCATGGTGTGGACTGCCTGCTCAAAAATTCTGTTTCATTCTTTTTTACTCTGCTACAGAAAGATGAAAGCTGTGTTCAAAGTAAAGCCTGCCTTTCACTTCTCCTGCCTTTGACAGTAGAAAGTTTAATCTACTTTTAATCTACTTTTCCACATTCTTTGTATCAAATATAATTTTTGCAACCCAACTCACTCTATTTTAGCATCTTAGTGAATAGATACAACAGTTTAATTATGCAAGATTATTACTGACATGTTTTATGAGATGATCACAAATTAATTTTATTTTTTCTGTGTTTATTCTTAATTTTCAAATGAAAATGTTTCCAAAATTTTAAGGAAATGCATATTTTTAATAGATTTTTTTATTACTTTAGTACTTATTTATATTTTGATTTTTTAAAAAAGTTTTTCAAATTTCTGATTCTGATTTTCTCTAGGAAAAGCACTAGGAAGCTGACTCATGACATCAACACCAAGGGAGCTTTGCTGGTCAGAGTGGCAAAACTTTATTAGAGTGTTTTCTTTTTCAAGCCTTCTTGCATCATGTACTCGCAGTAAGACTGTTTTGAAAAACATTGAAATGGTTACAGAAAAATTATTGTTATATTAAAACAGTTTAAGGCATTGCATTTAACAACATCAGAGTGATAAGGGCATATTGTGATCAGTAGTTTTATTTATATGTTTCTTTTTGTTTTATACATTTGCACTAGTTCACATTTGATATTCTTCACTGAGAAAACTGAGAAAGGCATAAACAGTGTGACATTTTACAGATAGAAGTTCACAGATGCATTTTACCAATAAATCAGATTCAAGCTTTGGCCTGAAAACTGGACAAAGGTGAAAGCATGTTTAGAATGTAACCAGCAAGTAAATGCAGCCCAATACAATACATACTAACTTAAAAAAAAAAAAAACAAAACAGATGTACATCATACCTCAGGGTTGAGACTGAAAGCTTTTGCTGGTTTTCCAACACAAAGGAAGTCAAAGATAATTTCTTTCATTGCAAAATCTAAACGTTCCTAAAATAGCAAAAAATACTGCAAATCATTAAGCTGCTCACTTCTGCTACTTATTTTCATTAAGGCTACAGAATGCTGAAAACCAGTTTAATCAGGGTTCATTTAGATATATGGAAAAACAGATTTTCAGAAGTATGTAGAACATATTATCCTATCTAAGCTTTTAACACCGCTTTATACTGACAAAATCAAAAATGTATAGCATTTAAATAGAAAATGATCAATTTTGGAAACAAAGCTTTTAATTACTTCATTTAAACTGCAGTAATTACGGTACTAACACAGTATTTTACATAAAGAGAGCTTGTTCACAGATGGCACAGTTAAGGGAAGATTTTAAGCATGTTTGATTCATTCCTATTCAGAGACTTTAAGTATGTGCTTAAGTGCTTTCCTCAATAAGAAAATTTTCTGAATTCAAGTCATACAAGAAATGAAACTTCCAGGACTGCAGGTCAGTTTATTTTAGCAGTTCCCATTTGCACTGATGAAAACTACATGCAACAATCCATGCTGAACTTGGCTGACATCTGACTTGCTGCTCTGAAAGCAGTGCAACTTATTGTCCTATACAGCAGGGATGATTCAGGATGCTTAAACATGACATGAAACATGGCTTATATTTTGAAATTTATTGACAGTCAGACTTGCTGGAAATTAAAAAAAAATGACAAAAATTACATTTGAGTTGAACTAAAGCTATTTTTATCAATTTTCAATGGAATGAGGTTAATCAAAACCTGTAGTTCAAAAGAAGGTTGCCCCAGTTCAGTCTGTAATTTCATCACTCCCAAGGTGAAAGATAACATCAACAGGGCTGCAAAAAATTCGGTCATTACAAGTTCATTTATTTGTTAATTTGTTACTATTCAACAAATAATAATAAATAATAACCAGAAAACTGTCTGTCATGTCAGGGTTAACCCATAACATTTGGGAAAACAAGTTGTTCATTACATGGAAAGACATATACCTGTGCAATAAACTGGATTATCTTCACGAAGATGTTTAGAGGCATATCTCTTGGCACGACACCACGGGACCCTTTTGGGAAAAGGGTTGTGACAATAGTAATAAGTCGGCTGCAAAAGAACAAGAAACATTAGACATTTCTGGACCTTGCAGACCTTCACTTACCATCACACTCCATTTAGAAAGACCAGAAAATATTTCCTTTGTAATGAAAATGTAATGGGGTATCTTGTTCTGATCCTCTGCTACAGATTAAATGAATTAATTTTATTTTGTTACTATATTACAAGTAAAAATAAACCAATCAATGGCCACTACAAAAGTATTTTTAACTTCCACTGAACAAAGAGTGACTTGTAATTGTTCCAAAAGCAAAAACATTTTGTACAGTAATTTTCATAGGTGACAGAATAACTGATAGTACCACAAGAGGGAATATTTTGTTGTGTATAGTTGAGTTTCTTATTTCACAACAGAAATAGATCCAATTCAAAAGAATTCAGGAGAACTATAAAACCTCTTCACTAGCAACATTCACTCTACAAAGGATTTTCACTACAAATAAAGCATTTTACCTTTGGGTAGCTGTGTTGCTTTCACATTTAATTCTGATCATGTAAACCCACAGTAGTCTGTACAGAGATTCCAGTGCAACTCGAGCCATTTTTGGGTCCTTATTCTAGACAAACATATAACATAAGAAAAAAAACTTCAGGCACAAATTAGCAAGGAAGTTCAGCACTTAATGGATACCAAGGTTCAGTGTTTTGATAATGAAACTACAAAAAGATACAGCCTCACAGCTGCTCAGTGCTCCATTCCTGTAGCTGTAGGATGCTTAAGCATCTGACCTGCTTCTGTTATTACTTAAGTTGTTAAAAAACCCAAGTAGATACATGTTACATTTTAAAATCTCTGTTTGAAAACCCCCTCAATTTGACTACGAAAAGAAAACCTCGTATTCAGCAGATTCCATGAATTAAGAAGTTGTTGCCCTGTGGTGAAGGCCTGGTATGAAGAACAGATAAAGGAATGTACCACACATACTTAAAAGTGAAAGGACAAAAATCTGTGGATGCTTAGGCTGCCTAATTAACACAGCATCTGCGATCAGCTGGACTGAATTGGTTTATCTGTCTGGACTGCTGTTTATTTTTGGAAACTAGTACAAGATTGTCTTTGGGTCTCTTCAGTCATATGCAGTTTTCTGTTTCTGTGGCAGTTGTAAGGGCTGTCTGAGTGCAGACCGGGACAAGTAAGGGCAGTCCAATCAGATGGTCTCCCTCATGCTGAGCCATCTGCTGGGTTAAACTTTGAAGGAGTCCAGTACACTTTGACCTGAGATAAGGTTTGCCTGGCTCACGGAGCAAATCTCCAGGGCAAAAATATGAGATATTTCTTGCAGGCAAATGTTGAGTCACGGATCAAAGACGGTGGTTTGATCAAGGAAACTGCAACTGATGCCATCAGTAATTCCTGAATGTGTATTGGTCTGGGTCCTGAAAAATGATGGGAAGACGATTTGCCAGTGATATGGGAGATGACTTCAACTTTCAGTGTGGCATCTGTCACAAGCTTAGGAGCAGAAACACTGTCCTTGGGCTGCAATTTCCATTTAACTCCTTGACAACATATTTTATGCAATAAAACTTTATACGGACAGAAAACTACATATAATTTTTTGTTTATTATAGCAGCATATAGTGGTTGTCACACGTTTAGAATAAGTAGTAAAAGAAAAGCCAAACTTTATTTGGCCCATTAATCTCTGCAGGATTTTAAAACTAAAAAAATGTTACAATCAATTTGTTTATTAACCTGTTTACTTTCAATCCATTTTTCATCAGGTCATGTCAGTCCTTGTACACTTCAGACCTAAGAATTTGATTTCTTGAACAGGTGATGAAGTACATTTATCAACGTTTATGCTTATTCCAAAGCTTTCAAGAAAACAGCAGGCTGTGGCTAACCAAGTTAAGGTGACAAGAGGCTGTGTAGCAGAGGAGGAAGTTATCTGTTAGCAAATGTCCAAATATCCCAGCAATGAGAGAGTTAGCTGTGAGGGCCATTGAGAAAGAAGGAGGAGAAAAGGGCTGAGACCAATATCACTGGAGTTTTCAAAAAATAGTGGACTGTTTTTTTGTCACAACAGCAAGCTGCATGGCAGAAACAGGATTAAGAGGAAGATGATAAAAAACCTAAGGTACATCCAGGAACATCATGGATGTGTCCATGAGCGAGATCTGTCCAAGTTCATGGTGTACTTTGGAAATTCCCAGTACTTTAGAAAGCACGCAGTGTTTCAACCTTTGGAAAACAAAAAGAAGTCCACCACCAACTCAGTCTCTTTAATATTTCTAGATTTTTGTCAACAAGAAAAACCCCACCAGTAATCCTGTCAGAAGAAGGAGTATTTGCCCGAATACACCTGACATCATTTCCACTTTCCCAACAGGATGTACTGGCACTGGATGCACTTTCTTGACCATTGCTGGTAGTGCCAAACTCAGTGCTGGTGTTGAAGAATGTGTCAAAGGCCTTCTGAACACTGTAGCAACTGGTGACAGAGCTCTGCACAGATCCACTCTGGTTCTTGACTGGTAAATGCTGCTGGCTTTTGCTGTTGCTCTTCTAGAAATTTTTCAATGCCTCTGCCTCTTTTTTTCTGACTGGAGGAGGAACAATTGGACTGCCTGAAGTAAGGCCCGTTTTCTTTATTTTCTCCGTTTCTTTTTTCCAGTAATATGGTGTTAATCCTGGCCCATCCAGACCAAAGGGATATTGTTTTGGTACCCATGGATTAATTCCTGGAATAGGTGTTTTTTGACCCATTTTTTGTAAACTAAGTTCTGCACTCTTGGCTCAAATTGTACTGAAGCTTTTTTTTCCCTTGTCCCAGGTTGTTTGGAAACAAGGAACTGTTGCTCCCACTGAAAAAATTTTGCTTCTAACTGGAACACAGAGCTTTGACTCTCTCCTATATAGAATTCCTGCCTTGAATACTTGATTGCCAGTGAAGTTTAGTTAACAATAAATGTTTCCTTTCAAAAGCAGGATACTTATTAACTTTTACACCACTGTCTTGGGGTGACTTTATGATGCTGTATCCCTTATCGCCTGCTCTATGCCAGACACGAATCCTGTGCCTTTCTGTGCCTTTAAGATGGGTGTGAAAGAAAAAGGGGGGAGAAAAGCTGAGCGAATTCTTCAGCGTGGTTTGTGCTCAAGGACTCACAGACCCCTCCATGTTCTCACCGCTGCAGAGCCAAGGGAGCCCCTTCCTGCTTTTTCCCCAGCTCTCAGCTCTGTTTCTCAGGAGAGAGACAGAGAGTTCAACTTCTTTGTTTTTTAGCTATCCTGCTGGCTGGGGCAAGAACTTTTTCCTGGGACTGTAGCTCTTTCTTCTTCTAGAACTGCTCAGCAGCACCAGAACATCACATGGAGTCCCCACACTGTGGCCTGGTGGGGCTCACGCTGTACCCCAGCTCCAGAGAGAGCAGAGCCACACCTACAGAGGGGACTCTGAATATAAGGTCGTCTCTCCAGCAAGAGGTTTTATTATTTAACATTCATTCTATTTCATGTCTGCGTGCACCCTGCTT
Organism: Rhipidura dahli; assembly: GCA_013399225.1. Classification (NCBI taxonomy): domain Eukaryota; kingdom Metazoa; phylum Chordata; class Aves; order Passeriformes; family Rhipiduridae; genus Rhipidura; species Rhipidura dahli. The sequence continues at coordinate 201,889 of VXAC01002087.1, forward strand.
GTTAAATGAACAGGTTTTTTTAGCTTTCCTCCAAGAAATTTCTTTCTGAACCAGGTGGGCACAGGACCAACCTTTCACATGGATGCACTTTCAGCACGGCATGGGACACAAGTCATTGCAGAAGTAAAAGGCCCATGGAGGAGCAGTACTGATAACTAGCACATGTGCATTGAACAGTATGTGCTGCCTGGGAACCACAGCAGGCTGCAGTGGACACTTAACCTTAAACCTCAACCACCTAACAAAGGGCAAAGGAATAAGAACGGCTACATGGAAGAAAAAGCTTAGAACAGTTTAGGGTTTTTGTAATGCAAACACTTAACAGAGTGAAACAGGCAATGGTATCAGTGTCCTACGAGTAGTTCTATTTTGAAAAAGTAATAACAAGCTGTTTGTTTCCAATGCTTTCATGAAAAAAACAAGTTACTGTTGGATCAGTTTTGGTATGCCACTCAACCTAACAACTTTCATCAGCAATTCTGTCTGTTTCACAGGTGTTTGACTCAGGCTTAGTTTGAGCCAGAGAACAGCAGAAATTCACACTAGGCCCAAGAATCCTTTTTTTTTGCAGATGAAAACATCTGCACAGGTAACAACTTGTACTGTCAGGAATAAAATGTATGGAAACAGATAATAGCAATAACTCAGCACAGAAGAAGGCAACAATAGTTGCATACCGAAGTTTTAATACAACATTAAAACCAGGATATACTAACCTTGAGATTGGACAGGCAGTTGTTGAGGAAAACATGCCATCTGTTTAAAAAGAACTGCTTCTGACTGACACAAAGCAGGCACGTCACCAAAGGGTACAAAGCCTAAACAGGAAATGGATGTCGATACAGTTTTATTTGCCTGTCTACACAACACAAAAGTAACTTAACAGAGCTACTGTAAACGTGAACTTCTAACTCCTCCATTTTGTGCAATACAAGTTAGCCAACATAAACACATTAATCAGTGGTACAATTTAAAAGGAGTCTTCTCTAAAGTTGTTACAGATATGTTTCACGGATGAACTAAAACCAACCAAATGTGTACTCATAGCAGTATAAAAAATCCCAATGACGGGGCACAATTTTACAGACTCTCAGGGCTAAGTTCTGTCAGTTTACTGAGAAATAATAGCATGGAAATAACTAAACTTTATTATTATAACAACAGGACCCACAGAAATTGTTGGAACTTGTGAATCAGAGGACTATTACTCCTCAAAATCTGCAAGCACAATACTTACCGAGAGACATGACAAACACCCTAAAGAATTGTGTTAAAATACAGGGAATGCCTGGATATGCTGGGAGTTCCATCTTGTGAAGCAAAAGGCAAAAAGAAGTGAAGTAGAACAAAGAATCTGAAATACTGGAACCCAGTCCCTTTGTCAACACTCACTTTATCTTGTAAATGTTACACTAAAAAAAGAAGCTAAAATGTACCTTTGAATTTTGAAACTGACTCTGGTATTTCAATAAGACTAAGGTTTTTGTTTTAGTGCTAATATACCCCATCAGGACTTAAGAGGTGTTAGTCAAAAATAAGGTAATGTTCACTTTAAAATAAATTATTCTAAAAGTTATCTCTAAATTCTAACTTCAGTCACAGCTCAAAGAATAAACACATCACAAATCTCAGATACTGTGTTCCAGCAACATGTAATATAAACCGTCTATAGCGAGGTTAAACATAATTTCTTGAGCAAATGACAAATGTACATTACATTTTATTTTTATAATCTTCATGTCCAAAATACATATGAGAGAGGATAAATGAAGTCTTCTCACAGAAGACTTTCTTACTATACACTCGAGTACTTGATGGGATTACAGAGTTTAGTAACATTCCAAGAGTGTTACAGCCCATCCTAAGGAAGATCCCTAGGAGGGAAGATTAACCATCTCCTGGAATTTCCTAATCCTCTCTGTTCACTACCAGGAGAACCTTAATGACTAGCTCATCCGAGGTACTTTCAGACAGAAAATGAAGCAAGATCATCCCATCTGTACAGCGAGCGCATGGATTCACCAAACACTGATCTCGGTCCTGTTCAGACTGTAAGGAGTGTGCTTTCTTCCTGGAAGCCTGGAAATACGCACTGCAGCTATTTCTGTCAACTGTTTGCCTTTCCCCTCCTCCTCCTCCTTGCAATGTTTGTATTTCTAATCACACCCTCACAAGAATCTATTCTATTTTGTCACTTTTAACTGTGTAGCCTTCAGTGTGGTATGTGTAGACAAGCAATCAAATGCAAAGGCCCAGCTGTGCAATCCTTTCTCAAGAATGCAGTATTGACATTGGCAAGTCTGGCCACAGTTTGGGAAGTTCTATTTCATGTAAAAACTGTACAGAAAAGCTCTACCCTCCTGCAGTTCCAACAATGTTTTATTAACTCGGTAGAGTGGAACAGAGCCACGCAAACACAAGCAGAGTGAAATCAGAAATCCATCTCAAGCCTCCCACTAATTCAAACTGGATCAGGACTGTGCCCCAGGGGATGCTCTAACTGTCTCCTGGGAATGCTGTAACAGGCAGAGAGCTCAAGCACACTCCTGCAGTCCTCCCAGCAGTTTCACTGACTCCAGTGACCAGCACTTGCCAAAAGAACTGGAAACAGGGAAGTCTTTTTGACTTTCCCCTAGAATGAGGGAGGACAAATGACAAACTTTCTTTACTTAAAAGGTTCAAGACTTCAAAATGAATTAGCTAATGCCACACTGCTGACGGGCGCTGACCCAGTTGGAGAGACAGACTGCTTAAGGCAGCCAGCATCAAACTGACTCAGATCCTCATTTAATTCAGATCATCTCATGATTCCAAAAATACACTGCAGTGCCACTGTTCATCTCACACACAAAAAAATGAAACAGGGAGCTACACAGTAGCCAAGTTATGGATTTAAAAAGGCATGTGTTATACATTTTTTTCTTCCTACAATGTATTATTTAAGCCCCGTGAAGAGTTGTTCCCACATGCCTCATTTGTTCTTGCTTGACAAGAAGTGAACTCTATTCTTTCTCCTCTTCTCTTAACATTTACACATAAAAACTATGAGAAAACCTAACCATTTAATAATCACAGAACCAGAAGCTAAAAACATGTTTGATTTAGATTAATTTGGATCATATTATGAGTAAAATAAGTACAGTTCTTTTCTGTGAATGCAATAATCTTCCCTGCAAATAAAAATGTATTGGTTACAGGCAAATGCAGATAAAACATTTTGCAGTTTCCCAAGAGTCTTGCTCAGAAATATTTGTGACAAAGAATTTTAACCTCTGCTTCTTAGGGTTACTAACCAATGAGTGTTTCTTTCGTGATGAAAGTTCAAGCGTTGTATCATACAGGCTTTCAACAAAGTTCCTCAGACAGGGGACATTCACCTCATTTTTAACAGCCTGAAAGAAAATTTCTTGTTAGTCAAACACTATTTCACAAGCTTTATATCTAATTTTAAAAAATTATGCAAACAACATCAAAAATAAACTCACAGCAGCTACAGGGACAAGAATTTCAACAAACAGTCCTGCCAGGGCATGCTTGATATCTTTGTCTTTAACTTCAAGGAAATAATGTGCACATTCCTAAATTAAAAAAGAAACAAAAAACAAAAAACAAGAAACATAAATTGCATATCAGCTGGAATAAAGACCTCTGAATCTTTGCTGAATCTGTGTCACGTGTCAGTGACTATTTTTATCCTGCAAATCCCACTGAAAACATTTGCCTCTTAACTTCTAAGTCTGCATTTTGCAGCAAGCACAAAGCAGGACATAAGTCAAGATCAAGAAGCTGTTACTCTAATCCAGAAACTCTCCACTGACTCCAGCTGTGCCTGGTGGTGTTTTGAACTGGAAATGGAGTTGGACTCAGGGGCTGACCTCATGCCTTCTTGATGTGTATCTTCAGGAGCAGAACTGATAGTCAACATAGACTGCTTTACACAATGCTTTGGAATTTAATTCTCTGGTAAGATACACAAGGCAATGAATAATTTCATTACAAATATTTTTGGATAAATTTCACTGCTAGGATTTGTTGCATATTAAAGGTCAATATGGAATTGTGCTATGTGAGGACAATTTCCAGCCTGCAACTGGGGATTCAGAGAGAAAGTAAAAACAGACTTTGTCCTAAACATGCAGTGTACTACTCTCCAGACAGCTGTGCTGCTCAGGAAGTGAGGGAGGGGAGATAAGCATCCACCCACTTGTGTCTACAACTTCTCTGAGGATGACAAATACTCCATAGTTACTGCTCCTCCAGGTTCAAGGCCCAAACAACCACTAACTTTATAAGGAAGGTTCCCACTGCCCATTTTTTTCTGCACATTCATGCAGAGCAGTTTACACCTCAGAGCATGCATATTTTTTCCTGTGTGCAAACAGGATTATACAATACATGGTTTCAGTCACTCCAGCCAGCTTTCCTGAGGTGCTTCTGCACTCTTTGGGGGAAGACAGGCTCTTCTGGAGTTCACTCCTGAAATTAGCTCACCCTCTGAAAGCATCTCTCTCTACTACAGCAGTGCTGGTGTGACAGAGCCTTTAGGTAAAACACTGCATGGAGATACCCAAACAGACAAACTGCCCAAAGAGTTGAAATGTACTTCACCAAACTGAGCAACCCAGGTTTTCCTACATGCACAGTGCATCTTATGACATAGAGTAGTAAATGTAAGAATTCATTTAGTGCTGAGATACTGTAGCACAGGAAGGCAGAGATCCAAATTTTCAGTTCTACCTTTTCAGATCACAGATTTCAATAGTAGTAACAGTAGCTATCACAGATTTCAATAGTAATAAACATTGGATAAAGCTGTGCCACGGACTCATTCACTCATAAAGTCAAGTGCACTGAACACACATTACTTTGATATTTTGACAGCTCTGGATAACTTAGTTTAAGTCTACACTTAATGGTATGTGTCTACATAATTAGGAGTAAAGTAAGAAGAAAAATTACCTGTTTCTATGTTGTTAAGTATGTCTTAAATATGCTATTAAATATGGTTTAGAATATAATTCAAAGCTGATACAGAGTGTGCTTCCTGTTCAGGACTTAAGAGAAATAGATCATTGTGTCTGTATGCCTGTATATTTGTATTCTAATGCCAAATCCTTACCCGAGGGCATCTAACATTGATTCATTTTCTCCATTCACACCATTGATAGGCTAATCTTTACATGGAAGTTTGTACAAAACATTTATTTTACTGGATGAGTTGCTACAAACCATGTAACCATGAGGGTGAGCCCAAGAGAAAATGGGGGAATAGAAAGATTAAGCTAAGGAAACCTGCTGGTGGAAACAGAACCAATTGTACATTACCAGCAAGAACATTGAAACTTGCAATAGTTTATTGCCTTTTGCAAAATCATGTAATCTATTAATTTAGAACATTCATTGTAGTAAAACTATGCTCTGTAGTAGTGACTTTTAAACCAGCAGGGTACAGAATGCACCCTACAGGAAGCAGTGTGGTGAAAGGAGACAACACATCGAAAGAAAATTCCATCCAGGTTTTGCCCCATTCTTTGTCTCTTCCTCAGTGTTTTCCTCCATCAGAAGTTTCTCTCTTTTCTGGCAACTATGTCAGTGTTGGAAGATTCACTCTGGAGGCAGTGAGCAGCTAGGAAGACACAGCTAGGCAGTGACACAGGGCAAGGGACAGCTGTGGGATAGCGGGGTGCAAGGTCTGAGGTCTACAGAACAAAATCTCATCTAGCTGGAGGGTGAGATGTAGGCACTACATGTATATATACCACTGATGAAAAGCTGGTATGGAACAACACTCTCTAGAGACTGGAGCACCGAGGGGTTCAGAACAAGCTGCACAGAGGTTTATGTGGAAATGACATACTGAAAATCTCCTAGAGTATTACACGGAAGATAAAGGCCAGCCCATTCAAAAAGGCCTGGAAACCACAGTTACGCACTTGAGAATGTTACCTGCATAAACTGAAGAGAAGCTTCAAAGTCTTCCACAGGATACATCTTAATGCGAAAGAATTTCATTCCCATTATAAGACTGATAATGCTTTGAACTACATACGGGCTTTGCTCTTTATGCCGCAACTCTTTTAGCTCGGCCATAAATTTCTTCTTTACAGCAGGAAATCTATGAATTCAGATTGGTTAGTTCCAAAAAGTTCAAAATCAGTATCTGAAATGTATTGTAAGGCATATAAATTGGGATAAACCTAAAGAAGATAAAACTTAGGTTGTATAAAAACACCATTTCACTCACTATTTGAATAGGGTTTTTTTGTTTAGCTCTCCTTCACTTCTAATAAACTGAGAAAACGAAGCATACAGGCTGATTTTAGTCCTTTCAGACAACCACGTTTCAAATTATTTTATTACCATGCACCTCTTCTACATAAGACCTAACCATGTCATTTAAAGAACCCTTCATGTTTTTCAAAAATCCATGATGGAAGATAGCTATCTTGCAAGTACGTGCAAAATTTTCAAATGAAAATATTTATATTATGACCCTGAAAATATTCAGATAGGCAGTTTGTCCCTTCAGGGTTTTGTGTTTTTTTTTTTTCCTAAAAGTCATTACAGTAACACTAAAGCATTAATAACTACAACAACTTGGGGTAGAGGGCTCTGTGATCACTTTTGGTCTCCCCTGTGAATCCACCGGAGGTGTCTTTGGAGATACATTGTCCATAAAAATGATATATAGAAAGATCATCCAACAGTACCTCCTGCCCTTTTAAAGACAAAATGAAAAGCATGTAATTTTCATGGGTAGGTGCAGCATGTAGCACACTTTTGTTACCACCTTTGATAGACAACACAAGAGAATTGAAAGAAACGGGTTAGCAGGAAGAAGCCCTTCAGCGACAGAAACATCTTAGCAAGGCCCTTCAGAACTTTGACAGTCAGCTTGAAGCTTTGGATACAGATGCAACTTTTCCTTCTGCATTTGACCCAGCCAGTTTAGCAGACCAGGTAAGGCCTTATCTGAATTTATATAATTGCCAGAAACTCAAGCTGTTTTAGCCACATCAAGCCAAACTGACTGTTTTTGTAGAGCTGAGACTCACCCTCAGCAACACCAAAATGTCAGGAGACAGATAACATTACATCAGGGCAGTAAAATCCATCCTCTGCTTAGTTTGTGGTTTAAGTGTATGATGAGATATTATATTGGGTACATGAGATTCTGAGTTTAACTGTTTTCAGACTCAAAATTTAAGATCTGACCCACAAAGTGTTTTATGACATCCGTTCGAAGAAGGACAAAGGGTTCAGAAGGAGATGCACTGAATTCTGAGCAGAAATAACTGCAGAGAGCCTTAATATTGTTGCTATGTAGGAGGATAGCCATTTATAGGTTTGCCCAGCCAAATAAAAAATAGCATCTACAAAAAAAAAAAAAAAAAAAAAAAAAAAACAGATAGAAAAAAAAAAAAAAAAAAAAAAAAAAAAAAAGCTAAAATAGCTCTCTTCAGCCCTTTGGGCTTTCTACAGACGTCATTGCTGAGATAGGAAAAATAATGTTGCTGTAGTTGAGTTGAATTTATTCAGTAACAGTGGACTAGATGCAGAAAGCCTGTGATTCTCCAGAGGCCTATGTTCTAGAACATCTGGATAAATAGAAGGCAAATGAACTGAAATGACTTATTCCTACAGAATATTTAAAGAAAGTTAGAAAATCAGAATATTCACATGCTAAGCAAGTAGACTTTGTCATATTTACAGGGGAAATAATAGATTGAATTTTGCTTACTTTGCTTGAGCTAGAACACCTATTACTTCTGCATACAAATCTGCAACAATGTGCATATTTCCAGTGTTAGGACCAAGGTACCTAGCAAGAGACAAAATACAATTCTCAGCTGAGAAAGTATACTGTTTAAAACACAACTATTAAAAAAAATAAGGAAGTTATATTTTTCATAGACTTTTTACATGAAAAAGAGCCTTACCCTTCTTTGTACTTAAAGTGCTTGAAAGCCAAGTTAATAACATCATTTACCAAACTGTCAATTACAGGATGAAGTGGAATCTGAAAACACAAAATAAAATACAAGTACACATATGTTACACTAGTGCTGGAATTACTCATGGCTATCATCCTTTCAGAAAGATATCAGTCAAAATAGCATGTAGCTTACAAAGTAGCTAAAATGAGACAGCCACTTAATCTTTATTTAGTTTTGAAGAGAAATACATTAGCTCCAAAGACTTGGCAAAGTCTTTATGAGCACAGAAGACTACTTATCCTACAGGTGCGAGAAAGACAGCAGTGAACAAGCATGCAGAATGTACTTCATGTTTTTATTATAATCTTAAAGATGCAAATAGAAAGAAGAACCCCAAAATTCACTTGCATTGGTAATTTCCGTCATTTATTAGTTAATGGATAATTTAAGAACTCATACCTGTTTCAAAACTTCTATTAATACTAAAGAAAAAATAAAATCAATAGCCAGATCTCTTCTCTCCATTAAATAGTCCCTCTGTTGTTCATCACTGCAAAATCAAACCAAGAAACACAATATTTTGGAGATGCGTCACAATTCATATTATACGCCTTCTTCAGTACACAAATACAGATAACAGGGAATTGTGTTCCACCTTTCAAACTGAAATCCAGCATTCCAGAAAGCAATGTACTTTTATGTTCTTAAAATCTGAGATAAACAGACCAAATCTAACTTGTTACCATGATGTTCTTTCAAATGCTCAAATATCACCATCCATTTCCTCCCTCTTTTTTCCCAGTTAAAGATCCACAACAATAAAAACCAAAACAAAACCAATGAAACTTGTCGATTCTGTATTCTAACAAATGGATTTAATTCCAAATTCCTCGCTGATGACACCATTTAGACCATCCTTAATTACTCCAAAGTGTTCTGGAGGCAAATGTAACTTTGTGCCATCAAATTAATATTTAGACTTGTCATGAACTTCGAAAAATGCCTTAAAAGTACAAACGGAGAATTCACAACCACACAACAACACACATTTTTTAAAAACTGTTCCAGTGTTAATTTTTTAACTTTACTGTTCCAGTTAACTTTGGCAACATCCGTCAAATAATTCAAACACATCTTTTGTACAGAACAACACAAAGGAATAAAAGTCTGAGGTGAATATCTTGTAATACAAATACCAAAAAATACCTATTTGGATCACCTGATCAAAGTTTCAAAATGTGCTGAAAAGGAAACATGAAATACACAGTACTTTTTGTAAAATTAAACATTAAAGGAACAGTTCTGCAGTCCATTTGAAGCAAACATGATTCCAGTGAGATTTTTGTGTAAATTCAGCACAACTCTTACAACCATTTAGATCATCAGTGATTTCAATTGTACTTATGTGTTTGTAATAAAATAGGCATTTAAGAGTACTGCTTGATCAGTGATGAAGTAAGTCAATTGCATTTTGGTTTCCTTGGTTTTGCATTAATTGGAGAAAGGACTGGTTATATGTTCTTTCTGTACCACTACCAATTGAAAGAGCAGCCTTGTTTCACTGCTAAACCGACTTTCAGCTAAATTTTGGGTGGAGTTCCTGAAGACAGCTATTTTTGAGCAGGTAGTTGTGTGAGAGAAAGAAGCAATTCAAGGCAAGGATTCATCTCACCCAAAAGGAGACATCTAATTCATGAACTGTGTCTTCATACTGCCTACTTCTGCTGACATAAAAGTCTAATTTGGGTTCATTTGTACCTTGGCATCTATACCTAGCTCCTACCCCTTTGTTCTAGCAACTACTGCCTTTTGTAGTATGGGGTTTTAATATAATCCTAATGTGAAGAATAGCCTCTGCATTTCCAAATACCAGGTCTGACAGTGTTGATTCTCTGCTTGTTTCATTGAAGTGTGTAAATGTAGGACTGAAGCATCCAGAAAATCTCTAAATTTGAATATACCTGAACCACACTGCCAGACCTCAAAATAACAAAGATCAGCCTTGCTGCCTTATCACTGAGGAACTACTGATATCATTATTTTTGTGTGCTTGTTACTTTTAAGAGGTGTGTTGCTAAAACTCTCTGACTCAATCTCAAGTTTTTGGCTTGAGGATAGGTATATGTGAAATTTTTATGTGTAAGCAGAATGCTATATAAGAAAAATTCTTCCAAGTGGCACAGAATTATTGCCTGATCACTTGAGTAAATGCAGTTTATACAAACCAGTATTTAAATGACATGAAAGCATCCAAAACATCACTAAGACAAACACTAGAGCACTATTGTGCTTGAACTATGAGGAGCATAACGTGATAAACACAATTATTCCACCGGCCAAGAAGCCAAGAGAAGAGTTCCAGGAACAAGCAGAAAACAGATATAACTTTCAAGCAACAGTTACCTCACAAAAGCTGATGGGTGAAATGGAACACATTTTACCTTAGAATTTATCAATTACCCATATATGCATATTCAAAATCATACCTTTTGGATTTAGTGCTTGTTCTTGGTCTGTACTCATGAGATTCATCTTCTATGCCATTCTGCCTTTTATACCAATCAAACAAAGTGCGCAGGATAGAGGGCAGACAATATTCTGAAAGTGAGCTCATTGAGCTTATAACCTATGGGGAAAACACAACAAATCAGCAAATGAAAAGCTGTTTTCCCCCCTCCTTAGAAAAGTACTAATTCAATGGTTCTTTCTTGTTTTCATCCAATTTTTGAGAACTATGGTACAAGCAGTGACTTCAGATTCTGCATTTCCTGTCTTTAAAAGATGCGCAGACATGGCACAAAATCATGCATACATGATTTAAGTGTTTAGACTCAGTATTGTTGGGTTTGTGGTTGAACTTGATGATCTCAAAAGTCTCTTCCAACCTAAAAGAATCTATGATTCTATAAAACCTAAACAGAAATGCAACACTGGAGTGTATATTGATAGAGTCTTTATATTGATGATATTAAAATGCATTAAAATTGTGTATCACATTTTACACCAGACCAGAAAACCATCTAGTTCTTCAAGATCACCTTGATTTGTTACACAAGGTTGATTTGAGTTCAAACACATTGTAAGGAAAGATTACAGAATGGTTTAGAGGTACTGCCTTCAGGGGTTATATCTGACTCCTGGATGCCCCTAGTGAAACTCAGAATATATTAAGAACCATCACAAGTTCTGCAATAATTTTAATCAACTCACCATGCAGATGAATGCATCTTAGGCTCACACATCTGAAAACTTAAAACTTCACTTTTATATATAGGAAAATATTTAGAGTTTCTTGTGTCTTTGTGGGCACAAATAAACAAAAGAGTTTAGAATTATTCCTTAGAAGATGCCAATTAAGCAGCTGTAGTGGCATAGAAGATAAGAAGATTACTGCTCACTCACTTTTACCTGTGTCACCAATTACAGAAATGTTACTGAGCATGTTGCTACTGAACTATGATTTAAACTTCCTATTACAGGAAACTATAAAGCTACAGAACATCAAAAGATCAAAAACTAGGGGGAAAAAAAACCCCCATTATTACACAAGAGGATAATAAATGTATTGCAACTGAATGTCCACAGCTACAGCATTTGTGGACATTCTAAGAAAATAAAAAACTACTATTTAAAATAGGGATGAAATTAGTGATCTGGAGATTTTTGACCACCTCAAGGTCATGCAGGGCTTGATCCTGTGACGTGCTGAGTATCAGCAGTGAAAAGCTCCTGAGAAGTGTGTACTGCGTGCCAAGTACACTGATTATGTAATTAACTATGTCAGGTTTATCCACCTGCTTAAACTTAAACCAGCACGTTTTTCCAGCTTGAGGAAAAATAAAAGAGTTTAATGTCTAGTATAACCCCAAACCTGTGTGAATGCTGTGACTAAGACAAAAGGAAAATTGCAGACCAAGCATTCCCAAATATTACTATAGCCTTAAATGAGAACTTCTGTGGATGGCACTTAGCCTAGAGGAGTAACTCTGAACTTCTTTTGTCGTTTTTCAGTCTCAGGATTTAACTAATTCACAGCAACGTTGTGGTCTAAAGTTAACGAGACATTTTGAGGACGAAGTATTATTATTATGGTATTATGGCCTAAAATTATAAATGGTATATTAGAAAGATATAACAACTGCCCCTGTAAAATTAAAAGATTCCATAAAAGTAACATTTCTGGAAAACTTTCAATCTAGTGTTTCCAACAGATATTAATACCTGAAATTTGAAACAAGCTATGGAAGATATCATGAAGGCACTGCTTGCAGCAGTGACAGGAGGCCTTCCATGAAGAATTACTGTAGGACTTCAGGCTCAATTATGCCAAAGCCTTCTAGTGTTAAGGCTTCAGATAAATAGAAAAAATCAGTCATCTGCTGTCAGGGCAAACTATTCACTATCACTATTCATTTCTCTACTCTTTTCCAAAACATTTGATGAAGTTGGCACAACACTGCTTGTTAGTAATGAAATACAATTACAATGGGTTTCCTAGGGAAGACAAGAATAGAATCATAAAATCATAGAATTACAGAATGGTTTGGGTTGGAAGGGACCTTAAAGGTCATCTAGTTCCAACAGGGACACCTTCCACTAGACCAGGTTGATCAAAGCCTCAACCACCCTGGCTTTGAATACTGCCACAGATGGGGCATCCACAGCTTCTGTGGGCAACCTGTTCCAGCCTCACAAGTAAAAAATATCATCCTTCTAGTTAATAAAAATTGGCCCTCTTTAAGTTTAAAGCCCTTAGCCTTTGTCCTATGTCCACGGGCCCTACTAAAAAGTCTGTCCTCAAATAGACCTAAATATCTTTTCAGAAATCACAGTATCTAACTACAAATGAAAAGTTGTTTCAATCAGGTCTTCCTGCATTTTCCCTGACATATTTATCACTGTTGTTCTCTAAATCCCACCTATACAATTGCACCAGAAAAAGTCAAAGTGATTCCTGTTAAATCTTCTAATGCTATACTTTCTGTGCTGAATTTACAACGTCTGTCTTCGTTTGGGATAAAAGGTCAATATACGTTTTTTTAATTTTTTTTTTTAATCTTTCTGTCATTGCACTTTTAAGACAGGAAGGAAGGGTGGACTGGGAAAAGACCTGGCTCTCAGGGAACAGGAAGGGAGGGAAGTCTAGTCAGCGTGCCGGTTACTCAACCCTTTCATTTACTGGAAGTAAATCCAGGAGTGAGATGAATTCTAGCTCTGTGCTGCTCCTGAAAGGGAGTGCACAGATGTACAAATACGTCCTTGTTGGACAAATGATCATATTCTTCCATCATAAATGAACTACCTACTGTATAGCTTAAGGATATGAAAGCTGCACAAGTAGGGAGCTGTTTAAAACCTGTGCTCACAGAGCATTAAATATACTTTATGTAAATGCTTAATATTTATTTTGGATTAAAATGCAAGAGTAAATTTAATGAAATTCTGGTCAGATAGCTCACTACAATTTATATACTTTCATAAAAGTCTTGCTTATATTGTCAAAATACAAATACAAGAAATGTTGCCACTAACAGCAATAGATGCTGATTCCCTTTTTTATTTCATTTATGCATTTATATGAGCAAATATATTCAAAATTGCCCCAAATTTCCTACAGTATCATTATTTTTTTCCTGGTATTTTTTTTGTATACCACATATGTCAGTATGTATGTTAAATGGGAATGTTATTGCCACATTAATAAAGCAGAATTGCAGCACTTCATTTTTGCTTAGTGTTGGTTTATTTCTCGTAACTCTATTTTTTGCATAGTGTCTGCATATTTTATATATTTTATCTTCAAATTGTTGTTTTGCAGATTCTAAATTATGGGCAAGCACAAGTAAGGTTTTACATTTTCTATCAAAGCTGCTGAATGCATTTGTGATTGTGGAGATCTCTCATTCATATCTTTGTTCTAAGCATTTTTTTGGACGGCACTGTGTTAGATCTCCCTGGAAATGGTTAAAACCGGTAACTATTCAAGTTGAACTCACTCAATTTCATTAATGGCCTTGGCTTTGTGAGACAAAAAAAGAAAGCAGGACTTTTTTGTACCATAATTTTGTGGATGGGTAATTTCAGCTCACTTGCTTATACACTACCAATGTTTATAGCTATTTTACTGCCAGAATAACAGTTTACATGAAAACCCATTTATTTTTAGTGGACAGTAAGTTCAGTTCTGAAGGTGTTACCCTTAATTTTGCCTTCAGATATACTTCTTTACACACTGCTTGAACCCAAACCTCCTGACCAGGAGCCAAAGCTTGTTTTATGATCCCATGACCCCATGACCACCATTTCTTACACTTTCTTTGCCATGCGCCATTTTCTGGAGATGAAGGACAATGTGCAAAACTCAGGGAAAGGGAACACACGAAAGGGGCCAACTTCAGTGCTGCTGCAATGACAATGATATCAGTATTCACTAACTACATCTAAAAAATAACATTGGATGAGAATAATTATCAGCATATCATTAATCATGTCTAGGCTGTTATGAAAAAGGACACTTGATCATTAGTATGCTCCTTAGTGCCTTATTTACTTATTGCATCTGTATATAATATGTTTCCTTTTTTTACCTTGGCTGATTTTTTTTTTATTTGTTTTCATCTCCTAAAAGTATATAAAAGATTAAATGTTTTTGCTTTCTGATCTGTAGTCTCCAACCTAGTGCATTTCTAAGAAGAGAGCAGTAAAACAAGAATAAGCTTTTGTGCAGTTTATGTTGAAAGTTCTGCAACAGGCACCTCAGATAGATAGCTTCATGTGAAAATTAAGCCTTCCTGTTAAATTTTCACTTCCATGACCAAAACATCACATTCATTTTGTGTTTTTATATGGAACACAGTCTGTAGCTCAGTCCAAGATTACACAGTGCCCTTCTTCTGCCTCCAGTGTTGTCAGTTCATGGAACATTTATACACCGTGGTAAGAACAAATGATACATTAGTAGAGGCTGAGAAAAGAGTAATAAAAACGTTTCCTTAGGTGAGGATAACCCTCTTGGAAAATTATGGGCTTTTGCTAGCTTTTGATCTTTTCATGTACTGCAACTTTATGGTTTCCTGTAATAGGAAGTTTAAGTCATAGTTCACTAGTACAATGTTTAATAACATTTCTGTAATTGGGGACACAGAGCATGCTAATGCTGAAGCTGTAATGCTCTTTGCCAATAGGCAACTAGACTTGTCTAATCAAGGACTTCCAAAACATGATTTTAAATATACTATAAAAGTATTTAAAACTGTGTGAAAAAAACCTACATAATTTCCTGCATATATTTTCTTTCTATACATGCACACCTAGAAAGGAAAACACAGTCAGTGTGAGGAATGCAGTTTGTTAGGCCAATGGTGAGACATTCAGCAAGTCAGGATAAGTATCATCACTTCACACATTGCTCAAGATCCTATTAATTGTTCAAGGAGGGTGATGCAATTGGCAGCCAGACATCCTGGCTGCCTAACAGGAGACACTGACTACACCTGTGTGGAGAGAAACAGCTCTGGCCGGGCCCAGTCAGGTTTCCAGACGTTGGATCCATCACCACCATCAAAACCAGTGCTCCCAAAATAGTGTTTGAGAATGGGCAGGAAAAATGCTGGTTCTCAAGGAGCCAGAGATAGAACTATTTTGGGGTAGTAAGCAATACTTTCATTGCCATGTCAAATGGTTTGGGGGGTTTCAGTGTCAAACTTGATGCTGATTACTTTGGGTAGCCAAAGTTCCGTTCTGCTCATTGTTAAGTTACTTTTGGGCTGTTTTTTCCACCTCTGAAACTGACTGGCAAAAAGCAAATTTTAAATCAGGTCATGCCATATTCTTGTTGCTTTTTAATTTACCATTAGAAGATTGAGGTCAGATATTTTAAAGTGACTAGTGACCTACTCACTTCAGTATTGCCTATCAACTTCACTCAAATTGAATAGAGGTAATTTTGATAATGTCAAAAAAAAAAAAAAAAAAAAAAAAA